>WNWK01030293.1:0-23622 GCA_009830355.1 Cherax destructor
TATTTTTTTTAAGATTAACTATAGTTTTACATACACAAAGCAATGAGAACTAAATAAAATGACTAAAGAAATGGATATATGAACATTTAAATCACTATTACATACCTTTATTGAAGGCAGGAGGAGAGTATTGTTTGGAGACAGGACAAAATACTCCTTCAACATGATGCTAATATCAACTCTATATGGCTTATTTATCTATCACAATTCATCTAATATGACATAATAAACAATATAAATAACACAGAAACCACATATACACTCTAGAAAGAATAAAATGTCATTACATATGTGGCTAGTGGTGGCGGTGGCAGGAGTTTGGAGACAGGACAAGATAGTCCTTCAATGACACTAATATCAACACTTCGGCTTATTTATCTATCAAAATTCATCTAATATGACATAATAAACAATATAAATAACACAGAAACCTCATATACACTCTAGAATGAATAAAATGTTATTACATATGTGGCTAGTGGTGGCAGCGGCAGGAGTTTGTTTGGAGACAGGACAAGATAGTCCTTCAGTGACGCTAATATCAACACTTCGGCTTATTTATCTATCACAATTCATCTAATATGACATAATAAACAATATTAATAACTCTAGAATGAATAAAATATGTCTACGAATGTGAGGACTGGTGGTAGTGTGTTTGTGTTGTTGGGTTATAAGGGCCACTGACCATAAGCCATACATATAGTGGTAGTGATGGGTGGCAGCATAAGCCCTCAACAATATTCACACTGAAACAATGTACGTAATTTATAAATAAGAAATATTTACACTTTATAAATAAGAAATACGAATTTACACTTACCTTGGAGGAGCTGGCAGAGGGTGGCGTTGTTCTCAGTGCCCCTATATAGTGCCTAAAACAACAATGGAGAAGTAAAGATTCTTTTCATTTTTCTATATCTTAAGGAGAGGGGTAACCGTCTCCCGCAGCGGGTGGCTCGCGAGCGAAAAAAATATGAAAATTGAGTTATTGGTATAGAAAAATAGCTTAACTCTCTGGCTACACAATGGTACCAGAATCAATGTTCTACGACGTTTCTACAAGGAATTACAGCCATTTATATCATGTATGGTGACATCTGCGCCACCAACATGACTGCTCACATCCCGTAATTTTTTCGTTTTTTTTCCGTTATTTTATTGCTATTACTTGTATTATTCATTCTAATGTTATAATTGACTACATGGCACTATATGAGTGTGGGTGGAGCTTCCCGGGTAGTTCCAGCCAATCAGGAACGCTCTCCACCATTCCCGCTCTGGCTACTCCCGGGTGTCAGGAATAATTTTTCTTATGCTAATATCATCTAAAATGACTAAATAAACGCTAAAAAACACATATAAACATGATATATACACTAGAACTAATAAAATAGGCCGTAACAAGGCAACTGTACTTCCAGGATTTTCTATATAAAATTATTTCCCCTTCATCATGTCGTCTTCTATGACATAGACGGACATTGAGACAGAGAAAACGGTGTTTTGGAGGGGATAACAACTCTAGAACACCACTAGACACTAAAACTACACTGATTTTCGCGAAAAAAAACATTTTCCGAGCCCGGAGGCGTTTCACGCGTTATCTCGGAAGCAAGTTATTGACCTATTTGATCCAGTCCACCATTTATTATTGAAGTAAATGCAATAATATTGACAGGAACCATAAAACAATGATAGTTTTAAATTATCAAGGAGAGAAATTTGCAATATTCCAAATATTTTTGGATTTGAGTGGGAGTAAAGGGCAAGGTATTTTGCATATAACACAAAACTGAGGAACTTTATTTTTTTGTAGAATAACTAGAGATAATTACACGAATGTCTTTCAGTACGAAAATAGCATTAGCATTGTTTTATATGTACCAAGTCTCAAGTCCACCTTTCGTTGTGCCATTTACGCTGGACCTACTTTTAAATGGAATCTTCATGGAATTTTCAATAAATAATTTTTTTCTCTTTTGTTTTTAGGGCAATCTTATTGAAACTCACAGACAATAAGGTCCATAAACACGTCTTCACGTGCAAAAAAAATGAACGAAATCAGACGAAAAAATAAAAAAATTAATTGGTTACCCCTTCGTTCAACTTACTTGCTACACTGTTAATGCTACACTTTATCGCTGGCTGGCGCTATAGCCTTTATCGACTCCTGCTGCTTTAGTATCATATATATCATAGAATCACTAAAGAAGGCACATTCTCCCCTCTAAGCCCTTTACCAAAGGGCTGGCACTCTGAAATTTCTTTGGCTCCATGGTGGCTTATTTCACAGTCACAATCAGTAAACAAGCACCAAAATGAATGGATGAATGGATGAACATGCAGAGTATTCCTTACTCAACGAGAGAGAGATGCAGACTGAGTTTGATATGCGTGAGGAAGTGGCGTCCCCAGCGGGTTGACGCGTCCCATACGGCCGCTAACCGGGAGCCGTAAAACTGGCCGCTAACTGAATTGGCCACTAACAGAAACGGCCGCTAACCGAGGGTCCAATGTTTGGATGAGCATTCAGGATGATGTTTACTCAGGTATAAACAATGCTAGACTGGCTCTCGACGCTTGCGTGGTGAGGCACCCAAGCGCGCCTGGGCAGACAGGTCTGGTAAACACTTGTTCGATTGGCGGAAAGTGTTCGTTTACCGAAATAAAATTTGTTGTTCTATTTCCAATTTGTTCAATTGTCGAGGTGTTCGATTTCCAAGGGTCCACTGTACAGTGGACCCCCTAAAATCGGCCTTAATCCGTTCCAGGAGCTAGGCCTAAAATTGAACTTGCCGATTTCTGAACCCTTATTTCCCATAAGAAATAATGTAAATACAATTAATCCGTTCCACCCAAAAATATTCACCAAAAATTCATTTTTTTAAAGAATAAATACTATAGTTTTACATACAGAAAACAATGAGAAAAAATATAAAGCACTAATTTTAATGGATAAATGAACAGTTAAATCAGTTTTAACTTTACTGAAGACATGAAAGCGATTGAAAGTTCAGTATTTTTTTCACAGTGGCTGTTTTATCATATTCTTGTTGGTGTATGAGAGAGGCAGGAGAGTTTTTTTGGAGGCAGGACAAGATAGTCCTAGAATATGACAATAATATCAACTCTACAGCTTATTTATCTAGCACAATTCATCTAATATGACATAATAAACAATATTAATACCATAGAAACATGATATAAACTCTAGAATGAATAAAACATGTCATTACGAATGTAAGGACTGGTGAGAGTTATTGTTGTTGTTGGGTATAAGGGCCACTGACCATAAGCCGTGGTGGGTGGCAGCAGAAAGCCACCACCACTATTCACACAATGTACATAATATATAAATGAGAAATATTTACACTTTAAATTTATAAATAAATATTTACACTTTAACCCGTAAATGGTCCAAATGTATATATACGTTTACTACCCCAGTGCCCCGAATATTTTGAAAAAAAAAATCATTTTTTTATATAAATAAAGAGCACATTTTTCTAAGTGTAATACCATAAAAAAAAATATTTAGGCTCAGTACTTACCGAAATATGAGACCGAGAAGTTGGCACTGAATGCTCACCTTACAGCAACAGAGTCCTGCCGCTTGCAGAAGTGTTGCCGATATACCTTTTTTTCTCGTTTTTATATTATTTTTTTATTTAATTATTATTAACACATCGGCCGATTCCCACCAAGGCAGGGTGGCCCGAAAAAGAAAAACTTTCATCATCATTCACTCCATCACTGTCTTGCCAGAAGGGTGCTTTACACTACAGTTATAAAACTGCAACATTAACACCCCTCCTTCAGAGTGCCGGCACTGTACTTCCCATCTCCAGAACTCAAGTCCAGCCTGCCGGTTTCCCTGAATCCCTTCATAAATGTTACTTTGCTCACACTCCAACAGCACGTCAAGTATTAAAAATCATGTGCCTCCATTCACTCCTATCAAATACGCTCACACATGCTTGCTGGAAGTCCAAGCCCTCGCACACAAAACTTCCTTTACCCTCCTCCAACCTTTCCTAGGCCGACCCTACCCGCCTTCCCTCCACTACAGATTTATACACTCTCGAAGTCACTCTGTCTCATTCCATTCTCTCTACATGTCCAAACCACCTCAACAACCCTCCTCAGCTCTCTGGACAATCGTTTTGGTAATCCCGCACCTCCTCCTAATTTCCAAACTCTGAATTCTCTGCATTATATTCACACCACACATTGACCTCAGACACGACATCTCCACTGCCTCCAGCCTTCTCCTCGTTGCAACATTCATCACCCATGCTTCACACCCATATAAGAGCGTTGGTATAACTATACTCTCATACATTCCCTCTTTACTTCCATGGACAAAGTTCTTTGTCTCCACAGACTCGAAGTGCTCCACTCACCCTTTTCCCTCATCAATTCTATGATTCACCTCATCCTTCATAGACCCATCTGCTGACATGTCCACTCCCAAATATCTGAATACATTCACCTCCTCCATACTCTCTCCTCCAATCTGATATCCAATCTTTCGTCACCTATTCTTTTTGTTATCCTCATCACCTTACTCTTTCCTATATTCACTTTCAATTTTCTTCTTTTACACACCCTACCAAATTCATCCACCAACCTCTGCAACTTCTCTTCAGAATCTCCCAAAAGCACAGTGTCATCAGCAAAAAGCATCTGTGACAACTCCCACTTTGTATTTGCTTCTTTATCTTTTAGTCCCACACCTCTTGCCAAGACCCTCGCATTCACTTCTCTTACAACCCCATCTATAAATATATTGAACAACCACGGTGACATCACACATCCTTGTCTAAGGCCCACTTTTACTGGGAAATAGTCCCCTTCCCTCCTACACACTCTAACCTGAGCCTCACTATCCTCATAAAAACTCTTCACTGCTTTCAGTAACCTTCCTCCTATTCCATACACCTGCAACATCTGCCACATTGCCCCCCTATCTACCCTATCATACGCCTTTTCCAAATCCATAAATGCCACAAAAACATCTTTACCCTTATCCAAATACTGTTCACCTATATGTTTCACTGTAAACACTTGGTCTACACACCCCTACCTTTCCTAAAGCCCCTTGTTCATCTGCTATCCTGCTTTCTGTCTTACTCCTAATTCTTTCAATAATAACTCTACCATACACTTTACCAGGTACACTCAACAGACTTATTCCCCTATAATTTTTGCACTCTCTTTTGTCCCTTTGCCTTTATACAAAGGAACAATACACACTCTCTGCCAATCCCTAGGTACCTTACCCTCTTCCATACATTTATTAAATAATAGCACCAACCACTCCAAAACTATATCCCCACCTGCTTTTAACATTTCTATCTTTATCCCATCAATCCCAGCTGCCTTACCCCTTTCATTCTACCCACTGCCTCACGAACTTCCCTACACCCACAACTGGCTCTTCCACACTCCTACAAGATGTTATTCCTCCTTGCCCTATACACGAAATCACAGCTTCCCTGTCTTCATCAACATTTAACAACTCCTCAAAATATTCTCTCCATCTTCCCGATACCTCTAACTCTCCATTTAATAACTCTCCTCTCCTATTTTTAACTGTCAAATCCATTTGTTCTCTAGGCTTCCTCAACTTATTAATCTCATTCCAAAACTTTTTCTTATTTTCAACAAAATTTGCTGATAACATCTCACCCACTCTCTCATTTGCTCTCTTTTTACATTGCTTCACCACTCTTTTATTTAATTTTTATGTTCTGATAATTACAATTTATAGTATAGTTCTTTGTTCTAAGACTAATATTAGGTACTAAAATTGTACTCAAATTGTCACAAACACACTGACAGGTGGACATTTTCACCTGCTTTGGTCATTTACTAATGTCTAGAAATATATACAAAGTATTTATAGGTCCCAGCAATGTTTTGGATACGTGGGAGTATATAATAATAATAATAATAATAATAATAATAATAATAATAATAATAATAATAATAGGAATAATAATAAGAATAATGAAAATAATAATGAGAATAATAATAAGTTCCCTTGAACCATGATGTAAAACAAGTCAGTCCACTGCTGACAGTGATAAGATAATTGGTGAGCGTACACGAGGGTGCAGTGATAAGATAAGATAAGGGGTGACATTTGACGGCCATCCCCCTCTGTTTTCACTGTTACACAACCATACCTGTCTGTCAAACTCTATCTATCTGTGTCTTTCAAGCTCTCTGTCTATCTGTCTGTCTGTCAAGCTCTCTGTCTATCAAGCTCTCTGTCTCTCAAGCTCTCTGTCTATCTGTCAAGCTCTCTGTCTGTCAAGCCCTTTATCTGTCAAGCTCTCTGTCTATCTGCCTGTCTGTCAAGCTCTCTGTCTATCTGTCTGTCCGTCTAGCAACTAGCTCTCCCGTCTCAGAGAGATCCACTCACTCCTGAACCAACACGTCTGGTTCCTGAGCAAGTGTAAATACATATTTTATAGTCATGTTTACACATTATATCAACAAGCACTTCTTCTGGATTTTTTGGGTTATCCTAGGAAATTTACACTATGTATAATTGTATTTGTGTAACTGTGAGACAGAGATAGACAGAGTCAGATAGAGATAGACAGAGACACATAGACAGGCATAGGTTGCAAGACATCCTAAAAGGATGTTGCACAAATGTTGCACATGGGTTATTATCAAGGTTTTTGATATTTCCTCAACCACTTATGGCCATATCAACCTCAGAGCCACTAAACTCGGGGTCAACATCACTTTCCACTTAAAATGGGAGAGTTAATACTATATGACATCAGTGAATCCCATGTGTTTGCCGTGCGGTTTGCTCTAGCTGGCGCTTAATTGAACTGGTGCTCCCACAACGTACTAAGTGGTCCCAGATTTTTTTAATGCAGCGCACACTAAGGGCTAAGACCCATTCTATGCTGACCAGGCATCTCAGGCCAATCGTGCCAAATTTGGAGGCAGGAAAAATAAAAGGTAAATATACGTTCGGGGCAGTAGCAGTACAAACGTATATATACGTGTGGACCGTTAACGGGTTAAAAAAAAACATCACCTCTATAACAAACATTGCCCTAAAAAAACTAAACAGATCACAGCTAAGAGACTCAACAATCCCTGGCTAACACCCAGCATACTTAAATCCATTAAGAAAAGACACCAATATGAAAAACAATACAGAAGGGGTCTAATAACTAGAGAACAATCCAAACGCTACTCGTCAATCCTTACCAGCCTGATAAGGTCAAAAAATTTGTATTATGAGAACAGACTACATAACATAAAAGGTAATATGAAAAAGACCTGGCACACCCTATCTGCAATTCTAGGAAATAAAAAGATAACCAAAAACAATACCATCAAATTATCAAAAATAGATGAACCCCTACTCTCACCAACTGACACAGCAAACAGACTTAATGTTTTCTTCTCCACCACAGGAAAGAATCTAGCGAGTAAAATTCCAAGCTCGAACACCCGTCCAACAGACTACCTTACCAACACCTACCCAGATTCACTATTCCTAGCTCCTACCAACCCAATAGAAGTCTCGCTCATAATCAACACCCTTAAAAACAAGACAGGAGACATAAACAGCTTACCACCTTTTATGTACAAAAAAGCTTCACAGGTACTGTCACCAATTATTGCAACACTCTTTAATAAATCCATTGAAACCTCTACCTACCCAGCAATTCTTAAAATAGCAAGGGTCACCCTGATCCACAAAGGAGGTGATCAAACAGACCAATATCTAATTTACCACTGCTTACAAAAATCTTTGAAAAATTAATTCATAGACGAATCTATTCCTACCTCGTCTCACACAACGTACTCAACCCCTGTCAGTTTGGATTCAGGACCAACAAGAGCATAAATGATGCCATTATACACATGCTAGAGTTAATATACACGGCACTTGAGAAGAAAGAAGTCCCACTGGGAATCTTCATTGACCTACCCAAAGTTTGTAATACAGTCGACCATGATTTACTGTACACAAAATTAGCACACTATGGTATAAGAGGTCACCCACTCAACTACCTAAAGTCATACCTTAATAACAGAAGCCAATACAGTGGACCCTCGGTTAACGAATACCCCGGAAATCGTGCAATTATGTAAGTATAATTTTGTAAGTTCTTGTGGAAGTGTATTTTTGGGGGTCTGAAATAGACTAACCTACGTGAAATTTTTCCTTAAGGGAGTAAATTCGTTCGGTAATGGCACTTGAGCAGACTTCAGGAGTGAAGTTTTTACGAAACTCGGGGGTCCACTGTACGTGTACACAAATGGAGCAACCTCTTCCACACAACAAATTACAGTCGGAGTCCCTCAAGGAAGTGTCCTGGGTCCACTCCTATTCCTCATTTACATAAATGACCTACCGAATGCATCACAACTACTCAAACCAATATTACAGTCAACCCTCCATTTTCGTGCATAATCCGTTCCTGAGAGATGCACTAAAATTGAAACACATGAAAACTGAAACCATTTTCCACATTAGAAATAATGGAAATTCAATTAATCCGTTCCAGAAACTCAGAAGTTTGAAAAAAAAAATTGGGGGGGGGGGGGGGGGACTTAAAGATAGATTTACATGCACAAATGAATGAACTGAATGTGACACTTACCTTTATTGAAGACTGATGTTGCTGGATGGAAGAGAGGGAGGAGGGGAGAGGGAAGAGAGGCTAATGTTTGGAAGGGAAATCCCCTTCCATAAGGAATTTAGGTACCAAGTCCTTATCCGGGGTCACTTCCCTGCATGCCTGCTACACTATCTCCCTGCCTGCTACACTCCCTGCATACATGCTACACTCCCTGCATGCATGTTATACTCCCTGCATACATGCTACACTCCCTGCATGCATGCTACACTCCCTGCATGCATGCTACACTCCCTGCATGCATGCTACACTCCCTGCATACATGCTACACTCCCTGAATACACACTACACTCCCTGCATACATGCTACACTCCCTGCATGCATGCAACACTCCCTGCATACATGCTACACTCCCTGCATACATGCTACACTCCCTGCATACATGCTACACTCCCTGCACACATGCTACACTCCCTGCACACATGCTACAGTCCCTGCACGCATGATACCCTCCCTGCACGCATGCTACACTCCCTGCACACATGCTACACTCCCTGCACACATGTTACACTCCCTGCATACATGCTACACTCCCTGCATACATGCTACACTCCCTGCATACATGCTACACTCCCTGCATACATGCTACACTCCCTGCATACATGCTACACTTCCTGCATACATGCTATGCTCCCTGCATACATGCTTCACTCCCTGCATACATGCTACACTCTCTGCATACATGCTAAACTCAATGTATAAATGCTACACTCCCTGCATACATACTACACTCCCTGCATACATGCTTCACTCCCTGCATACATGCTACACTCACTGCATACATGCTACACTCCCTGCATATATGCTACACTCCCTGCATACATGCTACACTCCCTGCATACATGCTACACTCCCTGCATACATGCTACACTCCCTGCATACATGCTACACTCCCTGCATACATGCTACACTCGTTGCATACATGCTACACTCCCTGCATACATGCTACACTCCCTGCATACATGCTACACTCCCTGCATACATGCTACACTCCCTGCATACATGCTACACTCCCTGCATACATGCTACACTCCCTGCATACATGCTACACTCGTTGCATACATGCTACACTCCCTGCATACATGCTACACTCACTGCATACATGCTACACTTACTGCATACATGCTACACTCCCTGCATATATGCTACACTCTCTGCATACATGCTACACTCCCTGCATACATGTCACACTCCCTGCATACATGCCACACTCCCTGCATACATGCTACACTCCCTGCATACATGCTACACTCCCTGCATGCATGCTACACTCCCTGCATGCATGCTACACTCCCTGCATGCATGCTACACTCCCTGCATGCATGCTACACTCTTAAATTCCATCGTGTTTCTCACTTTCTTTACCAAAGGACTGGCACTAGGAGCTTTCTTTGGGCCCATGGTAGATTATTTAGTAGTCACACACAATAATCAAGGGCCAAAAACAATGAATTGTTAATAAATGTTTTGTATGAACTCCTGGGATGATGTTCACTCAAGCATAAACAATGCTAGACTGCGTAACAATGTGCGTGGGTGGCGGTCTAGTGGGCTGTGTATGTGCGGGGCACTGGTGGACAGGTTCCGTACCAAGCACAAAAATGGAAGTAATACACGAAAACGGAGGTAAAATTTCCCGAAAAAACTGCATGAAAACTGAAACACGCGAAAACAGAGATACACGAAAACGGAGGGTTGACTGTATTTGCAGATGACGCAACATATGTCTTCTCTCACACAAATCCAGTCATACTGGTCAACACCGTCAATTCCGAATTACAAAAAATATCAACATGGATGACGACTAATAAGCTTACTCTCAATACTGACAAGACCTACTTCATACAGTTTGGAAACAGAGCCACAAATGTTCCACTTAACATAATGCTCAATGGTTCACCCATCACAAGACTCACAGAGGAAAAATTCCTAGGAATCCACATTGACAGTAGTCTAAAATTCCAAACACTCATACAACAAATTTCCAAGAAAATCTCAAAGACAGTAGGCATAATATCAAAGATACGCTACTATGTGACTCAATCAGCTCTCCTTGCACTATATCACTCACACATCTACCCTTCTCTTACCTATGGAATCTGTGCATGGGGATCAACAACAGTAAATCACCTTAGACCACTCATAACCCAGCAAAAGGCTGCAGTCAGAATGATAACAAATTCTCACTCTAGACAGCATACTCTGCCAATACTCAAAAGCCTAAAACTACTCACCATATAGAACATTCACACTTATTCTTGTGCCTATTACATATATAGAACTCTACACTCTAATATAAACCCTCTGCTCAAAATTCTCCTCACCAACTTCAATAGGACCCATGACCACAACACAAGGCACAGATCACTTTTTGACATACCCCATGTCCATATCAACCTATGTAAAAATTCTATGCACATAAAGGGACCCAGAATCTGGAATTCATTACCATTAAATACTAAAATAACCTTCTCTAAAAATCATTTTAAGACTCTTCTCAAAAACCACCTACTCACCCTTAACTAAATACAGTGGTACCTCGAGTTACGATATTTTTTCGTTCAAGAATGCTGTTTAAGTGCTATTACCAAACGAATTTATCCCCATAAGGAATAATGTAAAATAGACTAGTCCTTTTACACCCCCAAAAATATACTTACAAAAGCATTTAAAAAAATAAACTTGCATAAAAGGGCGATTTTGGGGACCATCGTAACTCGAGGTACCACTGTACTCATACTCAAAAATTACTCAATGATATTTTCCTATAAGACAATTTTCATTTTTACTATTATGTTCTATTATATTACTTTCCTGTAAGATAATTTCAATTTTTACCATTGTATTACAGTGGACCCCCGCTATTCGAACGGCTCGGCATTCGAACAAATCGTCATTAGTACAAAAAAATCGATATCGTCATGCGAACAAATTATCGCGAGTCAAAAGAATACGTTCGCGACCTGTCCGCCCAGACACTTGGGTGCGTCACAGCGCAGGCGTGGAGAGACAGTCCCGCGTTGTTTACACTCGAGAGAACAATACCCTGCACGCTTCTCCAGACATTTCACACTTAATTATAATTTTTTGGAGTTTGTTCATTAAGTGCGACTGTGAAATAAGCTACCATGGGTCCCAAGAAAGTTCCTAGTGGTACCCCTGGGCTGATAAAAGTGAGAAACACCGTAGAAATGAAGAAGGAAATAATACAAAAATACGAGTGGTGTGCGATTGTGTGATCTTGCCAGGATATATGGCAAAAACAGGTCAACTATCGCTTCTATCCTGCTTAAGAAGGAAGAAATTAAGCAAGCTGATGTTGCAAAAGGTGTTACTGTGCGAGCCAAAAATAGACCACAAATAATCGAAGAGATTGAGAAGTTGTTGCTGGTGTGGATCAAGGATAAAGAGTGATAGTGTGTCTGAGTCAATTATTTGTGAAAAGGCAAGGAACTTGCATGCCGATCTTTTAAAGAAAATGCCTGCAACCAGTGCTGATTGTAATGGTAGTGAATTTAAAGCCAGCAAAGGCTGGTTTGAGAGATTTAAAAATCGTAGTGGCATACATAATGTGGTAAGGCATGGTGAGGCTGCCAGTTCAGACAAACATGCAGCTGAAAAATTCATAAACGAGTTTCAGGACTACATAAAGACTGAAAAATTGAAACCTGAACAAGTGTTCAATTGTGATGAAACAGGCCTATTTTGAAGAAAATGCCCAACAGGACCTACATTACTCAGGAAGAAAAGGCACTGCCAGGACACAAGCCTATGAAAGACAGGCTAACTCTCATGATGTGTAGTAATGCTAGTGGGGATTTTAAATTAAAGCCTTTACTAGTGTATCACTCAGAAAATCCCAGAGTGTTCAAGAGACACAATGTCGTCAAAAGTAGATTGTGTGTCTTGTGGAGAGCTAGTCAGAATGCATGGGTCACAAACACCTTTTCAGTGACTGGATCCATGAAGTGATTTGGCCCCAGTGTGAGAAAATACCTACAGGAAAAGGGTTTGGACAAAAGTGCCTCCTGTTGCTGGACAATGCTCCTTCACATCCTCAAAACATGGAAGACCTACTGTGTGAAGACTTCAAATTTATAAAACTGAAGTTCTTGCCTCCTAACACCACTCCTCTCCTCCAGCCCATGGACCAGCAGGTCATCTGTAACTTCAAAGAACTCTACACAAAAGCAGTGTTTGAAAAGTGCTTTGAAATGACCTCGACAGTGAATTGACCCTTAGAGAGTTCTGGAAGAATCATTTCAATATCTACAGCTGCATAGGCCTTATAGGCAAGGCTTGGGAGGGAGTGACTTCAAGGACTTTGAACTCTGCTTGGAGACCATTGTGGCCAGGTTGTGTCCAACAGAGGGATTTTGAAGGGTTTGAGGCTGACCCTGACCCTGCCGACCCTGTGCCTGTTGTGGACTCTATTGTGGAATTGGGCAAGTCCATGGGGTTGGAGGTGAGTGGCGAGATGTGGAAGAGTTAGTGCAGGGCCACAGGGTAGAGCTAACAACTCAAGAGCTGCAAGAGCTGGAAATGGAAAAGCATCAGACCAGATTTGAGGCTATTGATTCACGGGAGAAGGAGGAGGAAGAGAAGCTGAAGAAGGTGCCTTCTTCAGAGATTAAGGAGATGTGTACAATGTGGAATAGATTGCAAAGTTTTGTTGAAAAATACCACCCTGAACAAGCTCAAACAAGCCATAACAGCAGCCTGTTCAGTGACCAAACAATGTCCTTCTTCAGGAACATGTTGAAAAGGCCCAGAAACAGAGGACTGTGGACAGTTATTTTGTTAAAGTGTCCAGTGACTCCCAAGCTGGTCCTAGTGGGATTAAAAGACAAAGAAAAGAAGTAACCCCAGATAGGGCTTTGATACCTGAAGTCCTTCTGGAAGGGGATTCCCCTTCCAAACACTAACCCATCCCTCCCTCACTCCTCCTCCCTCTCTTCCATATGCCATCAACAATCTTCAATAATGGTAAGTAAAAAGACTTGCATTTATTTACTAATACTTTTAGTAGTACAGCACTGTAGTATTTAATGTTTTTGTCTATGTAGAAGCTTAATTTTATTAAAATATAATATTTTTTATATATTTTTGGATTTCTGGAACGGAATAATTGTATTTCCATTATTTCTTATGGGAAAAATTAAATCGCCTTTCGAACATTTCACGTTAAGAACAAGCTCCTGGAACGGATTAAATTCGAATGGCGAGGGTCCACTGTACTTACAAAAGCTCTTAAAAAATACACTTACATAATTGTTCGAGTTGGTAGCAGTATGAAATCCGGGGGTCCACTGCATTAAGTGTGAGTTTGTTGGTAGTTATCCATTTAGCTATATTTAAGAGCTCAGAATTAACAGTGTCACTGAGAGTAGTTACATTTAAGTTGGAGAACGTAAGTCATGTCATCTGCATGAGAAAGAACAAAGGGCTTTATTTTATTTACTGTCACATTGAGGATTACTCATTGCACAAGCAATGAGTAATCGTTCCTGGGGCCAGACAGCTACAGTGCAACCACCCATTTACTGTAAAAGAGTTAATCAGATTGTGTGAACTTATTCTTGATAGTCATAATGAGGGAGTACATTACTGTATTGAAAATGCTTAAACATAAACCAAGTTGTTAATGTATGCTTTATGAACATATTCTAAAATATTGTTTGATAGAATAAATTAACCTCATTGAAATTTTCAGACTTGTGGTATGTAAATGTAATGAACATTCTGTAATATTATTTTTTTTTTTCAGCGACTATATTGCATTGCGAAAACATTTCCGCTCTGACCACTACTTGTGTGAAGAAGGAGATTGTCAAGAAGAGCGGTTTACATCTGTATTTCGCACTAAGCTAGATTTGCAAGGTAAGGGAAATTAGGGATATCTTTAGAGCACATTGTAAATTAGATTGTAATTAATTTTATTTGATACACCCTAGTTAGAGGTTATAAGTTGCCTGCATGCAAGATACTAGCATGCAGGTCTGCAGTGTCTGACCTCTAGGCAGCACAAGGTTAATGTTCATTCAGCTTCAGTTGAAATGACAGTTCTGTGTGTATAGAAATAAAAGACTTCAGAATTTCATTGATGAAATGAAGGGAATATTCAATCACTTGTTTTTTTTACCAGGTAGGTTGTTTCCCACCAAGGTAGGTTGACCCAGAGGAGGAAACATTTACCATCAATCATTCAATAGCTGTGTTTCTAGAAGTATTAATTGATGATTTGTTTATTCTTTTTCTTTTGGACATGAAAATGTAGCTATTACTTTTGATAGTCTTCTTGATGTTTAAAATAATTGTACAGTATAACTATTGTACAGTATAACTATTTGTACACAAGAATTAGTCTGCATCTACCACACTCTTAACCCTTTCAGGGTTTTTGACGTACTAGTACGGCTTACGCGCCAGGGCGTTTGACGTACTAGTACGCATAAATTCTAGCGGCTTCAAATCGAGCGGGAAATCGCTGGTAGGCCTACATGTGAGAGAATGGGTCTGCGTGGTCAGTGTGCGCAGTAGGAAAAAAATCGGGGAGCCAGTGGTGCATTGTGGGAACACCATTTCAGTCCGCCTTGTCCACCATGAATCGCAGCAAGAAACACCTTACTCCTCGGCGAATTGGGACATTATTATTCCCCAGTGACAGTTCTAACAGTGATGGGGGTGTCAGTGATGGTGACTTTCAAGGTTTTGACACGGTTGTGCCTGAAAATAATGACGATAATACCGGTAATAGTGAAGAAAACCCAGACGACCCACAACCTTCCACCTCTGGCGCTGTGCCGTCTTGTTCACGTTCAGTTGTACCAGAACGAAAGAGGAAATTGTTATTTACTCATACCCAGGACTCAGATGTGAGCAATGGTGATGATAGTGATAGTGATTTTGAACTCCAAGCTCTTCAAGACAGTTCCAGTAGCGAGAGTGAAGTGGAATATTCACCAGTGAAGCGTCAGTATATACGACGGTATATGCGCTCTGGTAGTGTGCCATATGCTCTTCCAAGGGTTAGGAGTACATCTAGGAGTACATCCCGTGGGGGTACAACAGGCACAGATAGTGAAAACGAAGATGATAGTGCTGCAATTGGTATGAGAAATGTGCATGCATCTGGTGGTGGTAGTGGTGGTGCCAGGCGGGAGGCACCAGCAGTGGACCATGCTGCCACCCACGCCGCTGACTCAGCTCAGCTACAACAAAGGCCACCCTCACCCACCCACCCACCACACCAACCTGCACAACCACAACCTCCACAACCTCAACAACCTCCACAACCTCCACAACCACCTGTCAATATCCAGTACCCACCAGCAGACCGCCAATGGGATTGGCAGGGAGCTCAGAATTTTATTCCCAATCCCCATCAGTTTGATGAAAGCCAAAGTGGAATACGCCCATCTTGTCCACTTGGGAACAATGTTACTGAACTGGAATGCTTTGAATTATTCTTTGATGAACCCCTGATGGATATTATTGTCAGGGAAAGCAACAGATACTTCGATTACACCATGGCAAACACAATACTTTCACCAGGATCACGTCTACACCAGTGGAAAGAAACAACTGTGGCTGAGATGTATCTTTTCTTTGCCACAATAATGCTTATGCCGCATGTTTATAAGCACAGTGTCAAATCATACTGGTCGACAGACCGCCTGATTTCAACCCCAGGTTTCAGTGATATTATACCAGTGAATCGATTTGTGCTTCTGTTACGCATGTTACATTTATCAGACAAAACCAGGCCTGACAGAAACGACAGGTTATATAAGATTAGGAATGTGTTTGTGTACCTGAAACAGAAATTCAATATGTATTTTTATCCCTTCAGGAAGCTTGTTATTGATGAGTCTTTGATTTTATTCAAAGGTAGACTGTCATTCAAGCAGTATATACCAAGCAAGAGGAAACGCTTTGGTATAAAGTTGTTTGTACTTTGTGATTGCTACAGTGGTCTTGTATTGGATATTATTGTGTACACTGAAGTAATACATTGCAAGATACCAGGAAGTTACTGGGTATCTCTGGTGATGTGGTTAGAACAATGATGGAACCATATCTTGGTAAGGGGCATATATTATATACTGATAACTGGTACACAAGCCCTTTACTCAGTGATTTTTTGCGAGTGAACATGACAGATGTGTGTGGTACAGTGCGTGCAAATCGTAAGCATATGCCCAGGTTTGATGCAGGCACTCGTAGAGGTGAGGTGCAGGCATTTTCTGCCAATGACATCATGGCATTTCGGTGGCAAGACAAACGAGATGTCACACTGTTGTCATCAGTTCACCCTAATGAAATGGCAGACAGTGGCAGGGTGAATAGAGAGACCGATGAACCCATTCTAAAACCTGCAGCTGTGATGGACTACACTCTCAATATGCGTTCAGTGGACAAATGTGACATGCAGATTGGGTTTGCTGATTGCGTTCGTAAGAGTTATAAGTGGTACATAAAACTCTTTTTCCATATTCTGGACATTTCAATGCTCAATGCTTATAATATGTATAAGCTGAAGACCAGAAACAAACCACCATATGGTGAATTTTGTTTGTCTGTGGTCAGACAAATAATATTCAAGTACCAAGTAATAGCACCTGCAATAGAACAGCGCCCACGAAATTATGAACAAATACCCTCTCGTCTGAGGCCTGGTGATCACTACCTAATGAAACTGCCTGCTACTGCTTGCAAGACAAAGGCTCAGAAGAGGTGCCATGTCTGTGCACATACAAAAAAATGTCCTCAACAACGCAGAGACACTCGTTTTATGTGTGAGGAGTGTAAAGTACCATTGTGCATGACACCATGTTTCAAAGAGTTCCACAAGCTCCACAACTTCTAGGAACATGTCCAGTGACTGTATATATGTATATATATGATAGAAAAATAGTAATAAACAATCTTTGACATTGTTACTTTTTGTAAACATGTTTTGTAAACAATGTAATGAAAACAAAGTTTGTGTAGTTATTGTGAGGTAAATAACGAGTGAATATTTGAAAAACAGCACTTATATTGGTCTCGCAGACCATAAAAGTTATTTGAAAAAGAAAAAGAAAAAAGAAAAAAAAACTCAAAAATAAAAGAAAAATTACCGGCCGACCGGCAGTCACCGATGTTGCCGTACATGCCTCATTTTCTATCAACTTCAATCATCTATATCTCGGTAAGTATTGATCGCAGAAATGTTTTTTTTAGCCTATTAGATTTAGAAAAAAAAACTATTATTTCATAAGAAAAAATAATTTTTTTTTTTTTTTGAAATTTCTCGACCCTGAGAGAGAGTTAAGAATTGAGGCCTCGACCCTGAAAGGGTTAAAGTGAAGATTACTTTTTTTTTTATGAACATGCAACTTTTTTTTCTTGGGACTCTACCAGTTAATGTGGAGACATAGGCAAATCATATATATCAAGCCTATTGTCATCTTTGTTTATTTGATAAGCCTTTTAAAACTTTATTACAATCCTCTAGAGCCACTACTGTTAGTTTCATATCTTTCTGGCAACTTTCTAGCATTAACCTAGTTTTAATGTGCTGGAGGTTGTACTGAAGGTGTCGTTTTTGATGACCAAGCTTTTATATGCTGAAGGTATCTTTTCAGCAAATAAATTTGTCCAGACACACTATATAATACTCAGACCATTTGGATATTGAGTATTATGAAGTATTTTGTGATGGGTTATAGAGCACTTCTGTACTCCAGAAAGAAAACTAGAATTTCACTTCTTCTCTATGCTTACCTTCAAATTCTTGAACACCATATATGTTTATACAAAATCCATCCCAGCCAGTTGCATCTTTTAGCCAATTGCTTATTCATTCATTCCTCTAGCATGCTTGAAGGTTAAATAAAGTCACTGCATTTCTTGCATTCAAACCCATGGTTGAGATTTTTTTACTGGTCTGCAGTTTTTTTTGTTCCCCATGGTCATTTTTTCATATGAGCATGAGGGAATTGTGGGTAGCTTTCAGAAGCATTGCCAGGGATAATATATATCAATTATTTAGGCAGGTTCCATGAAAATTGATGAGGCAGCAAGTATTATCACCATTGTTTAAAATTTTTATTTTAAACCAATCACATAATTAGTAATTTTCGTCCAGTCATAAATGATTTTACTTAAATTTGCTGTTAAAAACTAGGATCCTGTACTTCAGAAAATTATGCTAATTTGAGAGAAGATTTGACATTTTCTCAAAAAATTGAGGTAAGAGTTGATAGAGATGTGAAGAAAATGTTCTCATTCGATTGACTTGAGCATTATATTGTGGTAAAGAATTTGAAGCTGAAACTGACACTAGACTCGATGACACTTTGTGAAATGTGATTTACCCGGACAGGCACTGTGCAATTTGTGCAAGAAGCCGAGTTACAGGAGTCATCGTTTTGTAGCTCTCGAAGATCGCTTCCATTCTTCGAAACGTATAACAAACTTGAGGCAGAAATATTGAAGCTATAGCACTGATGAACCATTCAAAAAGTTAAGTGATGAGCCACTCAATGAAAGAAAGCCCCAGTGCCAACGCTTCAGAAACTGCCACAACCCCACACCTTGGTCCTCTTACAATTTATGATATGAAATTCCGAGGTTTGTGTTGATTTTTTATAATTTCTCACAGATGTGCAAGGATTCCAGTAGGTTAATGAGTATCTGGGCTGAAGGCCATCTGATGTGGGTGGAAGGTGGCAGGAGTTTCATTGCTCATGCATGACATTATAGCACTGAATTCAACATAATAATAATGGCTACAAACATATGTAGGTGACATTAGATTCACTATGAGTGATGTTAAGTTTAGGTAGGTTAGAAAAGGCTATGGTAGACAATTATTTTCTCCAGAATGTGGCAACAACAGTCAGTTATTAACCTGCCACCAGGTACATGAATGTCGTCAGCTATTTTTTGTTTTTCCATTCGCTGTTTGCATCAAGAAAAAAGGTAATAAGATGACTGTCTACTATGCAGTAAAACCTCGGTGTAACGGACTTGGGAAATACGGAACAAAATCTGCTAGGTCAGTTGATTTGGAAACATTGGACAGTCTGTTGGTTACAGAATTGTTTATTATGATCATGGCAAAAATCTCAAATATATCCACCACATTTGCCATTATCAGCCACCAGCACCCTCCTATTTGTCCGTTAAATAGAGGATTTACATGCAATATTTATGTTCATTGATCATAAAAAAAATTATTGCAGCTAAGCAATACAGGTAATGGATTACAAAGCTATATAAAAATACTAATTATAGTTACTGTTTACCTGCCCAGGGCAAAGACTAAAAAAATACTGACCTATTTTGACTCCTGCCTAATATGTCATGCACCATAATTCTTTTTATTGCTTTAAACAAGTACAGTACCTATAAAAATAGGTTACCTCATCTACTAATCATTTCTTTCTTGAATGATATACTTAGCATTCTGACTGGAAATCTGAACATCTTGCATCAGTTCAGTTATGCATTTCCTCTAATTTTCACTGTACTGTACAGTGCATTTGCCTGATTTGCAGCAAAGTGTATTCACTATTATGTGATGCATTTGTAGCAGTGATTCTGTATACTTGGTATACAATAAACCTTCTAATAATGCAACTTTACATAGCATAATTTTGGCCTAACACCACTGAAAAATTGCAGTAACTGGTACTCCTTTCATGGTGTTAAGGAACCCCTTTATGTTTACACTTTGTAAATCTAAAAAAAATGATGTAGCAGGTGAATTTCAGGTATTAAATTTAATTTAATAGATTTTACAGAATATGCTCTTAGGTATGCATATAGTACCCATCACAGCCCCTGAGTCTCCCACCGAGTGATAGCAAGTTACTAAACAACACATATTGTGCCCAAATTTTTATTTTTATTTTATTAACACATCGGCCGATTCCCACCAAGGCAGGGTGGCCCGAAAAAGAAAAACTTTCATCATTCACTCCATCACTGTCTTGCCAGAGGGGTGCTTTACACTACAGTTATAAAACTGCAACATTAACACCCCTCCTTCAGAGTGCAGACACTGTACTTCCCATCTCCAGGACTCAAGTCCGGCCTGCCGGTTTCCCTGAATCCCTTCATAAATGTTACTTTGCTCACACTCCAACAGCACGTCAAGTATTATAAACCATTTGTCTCCATTCACTCCTATCAAATACGCTCACACATGCTTGCTGGAAGTCCAAGCCCCTCGCACACAAAACTTCCTTTACCCCCTCCCTCCAACCTTTCCTAAGCCGACCCCTACCCTGCCTTCCCTCCACTACAGATTTATACACTCTCGAAGTCATTCTGTCTCGTTCCATTCTCTCTACATGTCCGAACCACTTCAACAACCCCTCCTCAGCTCTCTGGATAATAGTTTTGGTAATCCCGCACCTCCTCCTAATTTTCAAACTCCGAATTCTCTGCATTATATTCACAACACACATTGACCTCAGACATGACATCTCCACTGCCTCCAGCCTTCTCCTCGTTGCAACATTCATCACCCATGCTTCACACCCATATAAGAGTGTTGGTATAACTATACTCTCATATATTCCCCTCTTTACTTCCATGGACAAAGTTCTTTGTCTCCACAGACTCCGAAGTGCTCCACTCACCCTTTTCCCCTCATCAATTCTATGATTCACCTCATCCTTCATAGACCCATCTGCTGACATGTCCACTCCCAAATATCTGAATACATTCACTTCCTCCATACTCTCTCCCTCCAATCTGATATCCAATCTTTTGTCACCTATTCTTTTTGTTATCCTCATCACCTTACTCTTTCCTATATTCACTTTCAATTTTCTTCTTTTACACACCCTACCAAATTCATCCACCAATCTCTGCAACTTCTCTTCAGAATCTCCCAAAAGCACAGTGTCATCAGCAAAAAGCAACTGTGACAACTCCCACTTTGTGTTAGATTCTTTATCTTTTAACCCCACACCTCTTGCCAACACCCGCACATTCGCTTCTCTTACAACCCCATGGTGATATCACACATCCTTGTCTAAGGCCTACTTTTACTGGGAAATAATCTCCCTCTCTCCTATATACTCTCAACCTGAGCCTCACTATCCTTGTATAAACTCTTCACTGTTTTCAGTAACTTACCTCCTATTCCATACACCTGCAACATCTGCCACATTGATCCCCTATCCACCCTGTCATATGCCTTTTCCAAATGCATAAATGCCACAAAAACATCTTTACCCTTATCTAAATACTGTTCAGCTATACGTTTCACTGTAAACACTTGGTCTACACACCCCCTACCTTTCCTAAAACCTCCTTGTTCATCTGCTATCCTACTCTCCGTCTTGCTCTTAATTCTTTCAATAATCTCCATACATTTACAGGTATACTAACAATCAACTATAAATCTTTATACAGTGTAGGTTATTCCCAACTTACCATGGTTTATAATGCTCAAGGACAGCATTCAATCTTTAGGAGATATTTGGTATACTATTTCGTAAAGGGGACCAATTTCTAGATGTAAATGACCAAGGCAGGTGAAAATGTTCACTTGTCATTGTGTTTGTGACTATTTGAATACAATTTCAGTACCTAATATTATTGTCAGAACAAAGATTGGCTATGAAATCACAAAACTACTATAAATTGTAATTATCAGAACATAAAATTATATAAAATATAAAAATGAGAAAAATGTATATCGCAACACTTCTGCAAGCGGCAGGACTCCATGCTGCCGTCAAGTGAGCATCCAGCGCCAACATTGCAGGCTTATATCTCGGTAAGTACTGATCCTAATTTTTTTTTACTTATATCTTATAACGTGTAGAATAATGCCCTCTTCATTTAAAAAAAAACTTTTTTTTTATTTAAAAATATTCGCAGCGCTTTGCGAGTGAACGTAGATATACATTTGGACATTTTAGGGGTTAAATAAAACTTAATAAGAATTATAAATGAACATTAAACTCTAAAGAACGTGGAACATTTTTTCACACAACCATTCCTACTTTTATTTATTTCTCACTCGTACAACTACAGTAGGGTCCCACTTTACGGCGTTTTGCTAATACAGACAATTCAAATTTTTACCAAAACTCGCTATACGGCTCCCCCACCTGACTTTATAATATGGTCACCGCTCTCCATCCTGTTTGTTTACATTTTCCGTGCTCCCGCGTGTCTCCATTATGTCTGGAAGCTTTCCAAAATTTCAAGTGTTTTAAAGTTATTTCATGTTTTATTTATATTTTTTTTTTTTATTTTTTTATTAACACATCGGCCGATTCCCACCAAGGCAGGGTGGCCCGAAAAAGAAAAACTTTCATCATCATTCACTCCATCACTGTCTTGCCAGAGGGGTGCTTTACACTACAGTTATAAAACTGCAACATTAACACTCCTCCTTCAGAGTGCCGGCACTGTACTTCCCATCTCCAGAACTCAAGTCCGGCCTGCCGGTTTCCCTGAATCCCTTCATAAATGTTACTTTGCTCACCTCCAACAGCACGTCAAGTATTAAAACCATATGCCTCCATTCACTCCTATCAAATACGCTCACACATGCTTGCTGGAAGTCCAAGCCCTCGCACACAAAACTTCCTTTACCCCCTCCCTCCACCCTTTCCTAGGCCGACCCCACCCCGCCCCCTTTCCCCCACTACAGATTTATACACTCGGTCACTCTGTCTCGTTCCCCTTCTTTTTACATGTCCAAACCACCTCAACAACCCCCCCTCAGCCTTTTGGACAATCGTTTTTTGGGAATCCCGCACTCCTCCTAATTTCCAAAAACCCCAACCCCCTTATTTTATTCACACCCACATTGACCTCAGACATGACATTTCCCTGCCCCCCCAGCCTTTCCTCGTTTCAAAATTCATCACCCATGCTTCAAAAACCCCCAAAAAGAGCGTTGGTATAACTATACCCC
>WNWK01030294.1:0-23622 GCA_009830355.1 Cherax destructor
AGGCGCTGTGACGTGACACAGTGAGCTGAGTGCAAGACCACGCGCTGTGGCGTGACACAGTGTAGCTGAGTGCACGACCAGGCATTGTGACGGACAAGTGTAGCGAGTGACGACCAAGCCTGTGACTGACACGTGTAGCTGGAGTGCACGACCAAGCGCTGTGACGTGACACAGGTAGCTAGAGCATGACAAGGCGCTGTGACGTGACACAGTGTAGCTGAGTGCACGACCGCGCTGTGGCGTGACACAGTGTAGCTGAGTGCACGATCAGGCATTGTGACGTGACACAGTGTAGCTGAGTGACGACCAAGCGCTGTGACGACACAGTAGCTGAGTGACGACCAAGCGCTGTGACGTGACACAGTGTAGCTGAGAGCACGACAAGGCGCTGTACGTGCACAGGAGCTGAGTGCACGACCATGCGCTGTGACGCAACATAGTGTAGCTGAGTGCACGGCTAGGCGCTGTGACGTACCAGTGTAGCTGAGTGCACGACCAATCGCTGACGTGATCAGTGTAGCTGGAGCACGACAAGTCGCTGTGACGTGACGGTGTAGGTGAGAGCACGACCAAGCGCCGTGACTTGACCAGTGTAGCTGAATGTACGACCAGGAGCTGTGATGCGACACAGTGAGCTGAGTGCACGACAAGGCGCTGTGACGTGACACAGTGTAGCTGAGTACACGACCAGGCTCTGTGACGTGACACAATATGGCTAAGTGCACGACCAGTCGCTGTGACGTGACACAGTGTAGCTAAGTGTACGACTAGGCTCTGTGAGGTGACACAGTGTAGCTGAGAACGACTAGGCGCTGTGACTGACACAGTGTAGTTAGTGCACGACCAGGCGCTGTGACGCACGAGGCAGACCAGGCGCTGTGACGTGACAGTGTAGCTGAGTGCACGACCATGCGCTGTGACGTGACACAGTGAGCTGAGTGCAAGACCACTGCTGTGACGCAACATAGTGAGCTGAGTGCACTACCAGGTGCTGTGACGTGACACAGTGTAGCTGAGTGCACGACCAGGCGCTGTGACGCAACATAGTGAGCTGAGTGCACGACTAGGCGCTGTGACGTGACACAGTGTAGCTGAGTGCACGACCAGCGCTGTGACGTGACACAGTGTAGCTGAGTGCTCGACAAGCGCTGTGACGTGACACAGTGTAGCTGAGAGCACGACAAGGCGCTGTGACGTGACACAGTGTATCTGAGTGCACGACCAGGCGCTGTGACGCAACATAGTGTAGCTGGAGTGCACGGCTAGGCGCTGTGACGTGACACAGTGTAGCTGAGTGCACGACCAGGCGCTGTGACGTGACAGTGTAGCTGAGTGCACGACCAGGCGCTGTGACGCAACACAGTGTTGCTGAGTGCACGTGCAGGTGCTGTGACGCAACACAGTGTAGCTGAGTGCACGACCAGGCGCTGTGACGCGACACAGTGTAGCTGAGTGCACGACCAGGCACTGTGACGCAACATAATAGCTGAGTGCACGACCAGGCGCTGTGACGACAAGGAGCTGAGTGCACGACCATGCGCTGTGACGCAACACAGTGTAGCTGGAGTGCACGACCAGGTGATGTGACGCAACACAGTGTATCTGGGTGCACGACCAGGCGCTTGACGCGACACAGTGTAGCTGAGTGCACGACCAGGCACTGTGACGCAACATAGTGTAGCTGAGTGCACGACCAGGCGCTGTGACGTGACACAGTGTAGCTGAGTGCTAAGACCAGGCGCTGTGACGCAACATAGGTAGCTTGAGTGCACGACCAGGCGCTGTGACGTGACACAGTGTAGCTGAGTGCACGACCAGGCGCTGTGACGCAACATGGGTAGCTGAGTGCACGACCAGGCGCTGTGACGTGACACATGTAGCTGAGTGCAAGACCAGGCGCTGTGACGCAACATAGTGTAGCTGAGTCACGACCAGGCGCTGTAACGTGACACAGTGTAGCTGAGTGCACGACCAGGCGCTGTGACGCAACATAGTGTAGCTGAGTGCACGACCAGGCGCTGTGACGTGACACGGTGAAGCTGAGTGCACGACCATGCGCTGTGACGCAACACAGTGTAGCTGAGTGCACGACAAGGCGCTGTGACGCAACACAGTGTAGCTGAGTGCACGACCAGGCGCTGTGACGCGACACATTGTAGCTGAGTGACGACCAGGCGCTGTGACATGACACAGTGTAGCTGAGTGCACGACCAGGCGTTGTGACGCAACACAGTGTAGCTGAGTGCACGACTAGGCGCTGTGACGCGACACAATGTAGCTGAGTGCACGACCAGGCACTGTGACGGACACAGTGTAGCTGAGTGCACGACCAGGCGCTGTGACGTGACACAGTGTAGCTGAGTGCACGACCAGGCGCTGTGACGTGACACAGTGTAGCTGAATGCACGACCAGGCGCTGTGACGCAACACAGTGTAGCTGAGTGCACGACCAGGCGCTGGACGCAACACAGTGTATCTGAGTGCACGACCAGGCGCTGTGACGTGACAGCGTGTAGCTGAGTGCACGACCAGGCGCTGTGACGGGACACAATGTAGCTGAGTGTACGACCAGGCGCTGTGACGTGACACAGTGTAGCGGAGTGTACGACCAGGGCGTGACGTGACATGTGTAGCTGAGTGCACGACCAGGCGCTGTGACGTGACACAGTGTGGCTGGAGTGCACGACCAGGCACTGTGACGTGACACAGTGTAGCTGAGTGCACGACCAGGCGCCCATCAACACCTTACAATGATCTTAAACTTTGTGTTCCACGCAATTGTGTGAGTGTTTATGATGAGCATTAGTACGGTGTTATAACAAGGATGAACTGTCTCCACGACTCGTAATACTGAGTGAGGCGACATCTGTGCCGCCTCTCTGAACAATGTTGTTTGTGTTGATGTCTTGTTGGCACAGTCTCCAGTGTTGCTGTTGATATCATTTAAAATTGCTGGATGTCTTTAATAACCATGGTACACAAGTACACACAAAACATAAACATATACGTACACAGACACAGAAACACCTTGTAGCGACAAGCGAAAAGGTTGTGCAAAGAGCTGTGACTCGACCCTGTAGCCAGATATACGTGAGTACATATAGGTAAACACACACACACACATACACATACACACACACACATCACATACACACACACACATACACGTTCACACCCACAAACATAAACACACCCGCACTTACATATACAACACATACCACATACACAAACACACATAGTGCAAGAAAGCATATGACATTGTACCTGACAACGACGAGGGTTAAAACTGGAGGTGAAGGCAGGAATAACGTGAACAATCCCAGTGAATCAACGAGTATTTTAGTGGAAGGAAACAAAGAGTGATTGTCGCCCAAGATATATCGGTATCAGGACCAATACTGATCTAATACATGTGAAAGACTTACAGGAGGGGACTGATTCTGATGTATTTCTGTTTACTGAGACAAAAACCGAGGATGAAAACTGACAGAGACTGTGACGAGCTATAAATGGATGCAGACAAACTACAAATTGTTGAGAGAAGTGATTACTTGTACTCAAACCCAACACATGCGTGGTTATGAAGATTGGTGAAGGGCCAGATGGCCAGATGAAGAGGACAGACTCGGGGACAGAAACTCCACATCACTCAAAGAGAAGTACCCAGAAGTGAGCATCGCTGCAGACATCTCACTGGAGAGACACTCAACCCAAAACCTTGCAGCCAATACTCGTCTGGCTAATCTAAGAAATCTAATCAAGGAGTCCTTCAAGACCCGCTATCATGTGAGACACACACACACACACACACACAGTGGTTGCTACTGTTGTTCCTGTAGGTTATTACTATTGTTCCTGTAGGTTGTTACTGTTGTTCGTAGGTTGCACTTTTTCCTGAGATTATTATAGTTCCTGTAGGTTGTTACGTTGTTCCTGTAGGTTGTTACTGTTGTTCCGTATGTTGTTAATGTTGTTCCTGTATTTTCGTTGTTTTACTGTTGTTCCTCATTTTTTATTATTTATTTGTTCCGTAGGTTGTTACTGTTGTTCCTGTAGGTTGTTACTGTTTTTCCCTGTAGGTTGTTACTGTTGTTCCTGAGGTTGTTACTGTTGTTCCTTTTGTTCTTGGAGGTTGTTGTTCCTGTGTTCCTTAGGTTGTTACTGTTTTTCCCGTTGTTGTAGTTGTTCTGTTGTTACTGTTGTTCCTGTAGGTTGTTACTGTTGTTCCTGTAGGTTGTTACTGTTGTTCCTGTGGTTGTTACTGTTGTTCCTTTTGAGGTTGTTCTGTTGTTCCTGTAGGTTGTTCTGTTGTTCCTGTAGGTTGTTACTGTTGTTCCTGTAGGTTGTTTCTGTTGTTCCTCTAGGTTGTTAATGTTGTTCCTGTAGGTTGTTACTGTTGTTCCTGTAGGTTGTTACTGTTGTTCCTGAGGTTGTTACTGTTGTTCCTGTAGGTTGTTACTGTTGTTCCTGTAGGTTGTTACTGTTGTTCCTGTAGGTTGTTACTGTTGTTCCTGTAGGTTGTTACTGTTGTTCCTGTAGGTTGTTACTGTTGTTCCTGTAGGTTGTTCTGTTGTTCCTTAGGTTGTTACTGTTGTTCCTGTAGGTGTTAATGTTGTTCCTGTAGGTTGTTATTTTTCCTTAGGTTGTTCTGTTGTTCCTGTAGGTTGTTACTGTTGTTCCTGTAGGTTGTTACTGTTGTTCCTGTAGGTTGTTACTGTTGTTCCTGTAGTTGTTACTGTTGTTCCTAGGTTGTTACTGTTGTTCCTGTAGGTTGTTACTGTTGTCCTGTAGGTTGTTCTGTTGTTCCTTAGGTTGTTACTGTTGTTTTTGTAGGTTGTTACTGTTGTTCCTGTAGGTTGTTACTGTTGTTCTGTAGGTTGTTACTGTTGTTCGTGTACGTTGTTACTTTTTGTTCTGTACGTTGCTATTCTTTTTCATCAGGTAGTTGTCGTTCTTCCTCTGGCTGTTATTGTACTGGAGTCTCCTGGAGTATACCGAGGGTATTCTGGGATCAACGTCCCGCGGCCTGGTCCACGACCAGGCCTCTTGGTGATCAGGCCTGATCAACACTGTTCCCGCACGTAGTAAATGATACTAACACAGTGAATATTAAAAGGTATAAAATACGACAGGTTGTTAAGTAAGACACATATGCAACAGTTAGGTATCTTTATTGGAAACATTGTTCCAGACTATGGAACAAATACTCTTCTCCAGGCTGAGGGACTGACCACCTCAAAACTAGATCTTCAAGGTAGGACTGATTATATCGTCTTCACACTCTTCTGCTTCTACCAACTTTCTGTACTCGACTGAAGAATCCTACTCTGTAGGGAAACGTTTCGAAATAAAGATACCTAACTGTGCACATGTGTCTTACCTAACATGTGAACACAGCCCGGCTGATTCGGCACCGACTTTAATCGTCCAGCTTCCTCCTGAAGGCAGGCAGGGGCCTATTGGAATTCCCTTACGGCTGGGGGAGGCTGTTGAACAGTCTTGGGCCGGACACTTTGTGTTTTCATTAGTGTAAAAATCCCTACTTTTCATTGGGGTATTTTTCACCTCCTGCCAAATCTTTTTCGTAGGGAATGATTTCTGTGTGGGTTTGGGACCAGGATCTCTAGGATTTTCCACGAGTAGATTATAATATATATGTCTCGTCTGCGTTCCAGTGGAATACAAGTCAGTGCTTATGCGTTCCCAGTAGTTAAGGTGTTTCATGAACTTGTATGTGCTGTAAAGGTTCTCGCATTCCTAGATCTGGAATTTTTCCTGCCTTGAATGGAGATGTTACTGTACAGCAGTATTCCTGTCTAGAGAGAACAAGTGATTTAAAAGGATCATCATTGGCTTTGCATCTCTTTGTTCAAAGTTCTTATTATCCATCCTGTTATTTTTCCCAGATTTGATAGTGACACTGTTGTGATCCTTGAAAGTGAGATCCTCATACATTACCACCCCAGGCCTCTCACATTACTTTTTCCCCTCTATTGCATGATTAGTTTGTGATACTCAGTTCTATTTTTATCTCCTCCGGTTTTCCACAACGGAGTAGTTGAATTTGTCTTCATTGAACATTATATTGTTTTTTTTGTTTCCCATTGGAAAGCTTGGTTTATATCTTCTTGGGGGTTAACCGTGTCTTCAAGAGATGACAGTCTCATGCAGATCCTAGTATGTCTGCAAAAGGAAGACACGGTGCTAAAGATTACTTATCTGTTTATATCTGATATGAGGATGAGGAACAGGGTGGGGCGGATTCTGTGCTCTGTAAAAAAAAAGCTTATCACTATGGCAGCTTCCGATTTAACTCTATTTACCACTACTCTTTGTGTTCGATTGGTTAGAAAGTAGAAGATCCATCTGCCCACTTTGCCAGTTATCCCTTTAGCACGCATTTTGTGTGCTATTACACCATGATTGCTCTTGTTTGTGTATATTACGTAGTCTGTGTATTACACGATGTCTGTGTATATTACACGATGTCTGTGTATATTACATTTGCATTCTGTTGGTCTTCCAGTGCATCCAAGACCATATCATAGTGATCTAGTAGTTGTGAGGGACCCGCTCTGAACCCATGTTGCCCTGGGTGCAGTTTTTGGGAATCCAAATGGTTTGATATCATAATTTTTAGCTATTGGTCTATAGTTCTTAGCTAGTGCTTTGCTGCTACCTTTATGGACTGGGGCTATATCCGTTGTTTTTAGTGACTAGAATTTCACCCATGGTTATGCTCCTTTTCCATAGCATATTTAGGGCACATGACACAGGTTTCTTGCAGCTTTTAATGAACACAGAGTTCCAAGAGTATGGGCCCGGGGCTGAGTGCATGGGCATGTTGTCAATAGCTTTCTCAAAGTCTAATAGAGTTAGGGTAATGTCGAAAATTTGGCATACATTTACGGAGTTTTGAGGCTTATTCGTGAAAAATTCATTTGGATTGTCGATTTTTAGACTGATTAGTGGCTCGCAAACACATAGTTGGTGTCAGCTGTGTAAGTCCCATCTTTTCTGTGCAGAAGTCCGATACTAGATGTGGTTTATACCTTTTTTTTCTGCATATGAATAAAATATTTCGAATTTCTTTCAGTTTTGTTATTCGGTCTCAGCTCCTCCTGTCTCTCCATGGATCCTGTGTGAATCCTTTAACTTAAGCTCGATACTTTCCACTTCCCTGGTCAGCGCTTCCTTCTGTGTGTCAGATAATCTAGCATTCCAATGGAGTTCAGTGATTCTTCGTCATCTTCTGTACAGGAGCGTCTTTTCTCTCCAGTTAACTTCTTCCTTTCTTTTCTTAGTGGAATATGCCTTGAACGCCAGGAAGTTGACAAGGCGCTGGTTAGGATCCATGTTATTTAAGATATTTCAAAACACGTTACATTTAAGAAATGGTTCACCTGGTCCCAGTTGGTGTTCTTGTTATTGAACTTATATTTAATGAAGGCACCTTCTTAGCTACGTGCATTTTGCTGGTCTGACCCCTGTGCCTGTGTCTGAACTTCGATTACACTGTTCGGAATTTCTTATTTTTGATATTGTTATATTTCTTACCAGGTCCTCATTATTTGTGAAGATAAGGTCAAAATGTGTTTTCCAGTCTTGTTGGCTCCACTATCTGCTGACTCAGGGTGTGTTTATTTCCGAGATTTAGTAGCCATGTTTGTGTGACCTTTCATCTACGCTGCCTCAGGGGTTGTTTCTGCTACAACATTATTTGTTACATTCTTCCATTTTGAATGTCTTAGGTTGAAATCACCAAGCAGTGAGATGTTTGGGGATGGAACTGGAAGCCTTTCCAGACAGTAATCAATTTTCAGTAGCTGTTTCCATGAACTGTTGGGAGGTTGATTGTGGCTTATATACAACCACGATGACTAGGTTTTTGGTTCTCGATCTTTCTGTTAGAACTTCAACTACATTATTTGTGGAGTTGTGGTGTTCAGCATCTCGTTGCAGATGAGCGACTCTTTGGCATACATGAACAAGCCAACCCCCCTCCCTTCGTTGCCTTTTCTTTTTGTCTCATCTTAAAAGGTTGTACCCAGTTATCCAAATTTCGTTGTCAAAGTGATCTTTTTTGGATCTCTGTGAAGGCTGCAAACATCGCATTTGACTCCTCTTGAAGTCCACTGATAAAAGGTAGTTTGTTGCTGGTGGATGGCTTAAGGCCCTGTATATTAGAAAATATGAGCGAGGTCATATTATGCGTTTGTTGGAGGGTTTCGTTGTTGGCATCAGTAGTTGTGATTCTGGAGGGCCATGAGGGGCCACTGGCTGTGCCTCCAGTCCAACAAGACTCCAAGGTGGTGGACTATTTTGGTTATTTCTTTCCATTTTCTTTCTTCGTTTCCTGCCACTAAAAATCATTGGAGTGGAGTTGTCGTAACTACTATTGTTTGTCTTGTGAGGTCTGTACCTCCTGGTCCCTTTTAGAAGGTATGCAGGGCAGCTGGTGTTGTAACACTGTTTTTGGAGGACTGAAGAGTGGCACATTTCTGGGTGAAAGAATTTAAGGAGGAAGAACGACACACTTTTACACAGGAGGTCGTAATATTTTTTGGATGCTTATAGTTGCATGTTCCATTTGTTTTTCCTGATATTCCATGCTTACAGATTCTCCAAACATAGAATTTGCACCATTTCACTTTTGTTTGGGTAAATTTGTGGTAGATGTCTTCAATTTGTACAGTTTCTAGGACTACACTACAATCTTCGGTGCAAGCCAGAGCCAACCCTCCTGCTTCCTGGAGACCAGCACTTTCCCAGAAGAAGACCCTCCTCCGCTACATCTGTACCAAGTACATGTACTTGTAATAAATAAAAAATGTTATGATAATTATTTCTTTCTTCTTATTATTATTTATTACCCCCCTGATTACCTTCCTGATACCAGTCCAAAGTTACATATCTTTATTGCAAATCCAGAACATCTTCCTAGTTGAAGTCATTTTGATGCAGTGTTTATTTTGCACAAGAGATATGATGCCTGGAAAAGCACAGGTTACATGTGATCCTGGATTTCCTTCCAATAATATTTTTACACGTCCCAAGGTATACCGTCTGAAACAATGTTTCAGACTATGGAACAATACTCTTCTCCAGGATGATGGACTGATTACATAGTCGTCACAGCTCTTCTGCTTCTTCCAACTTTTCTGTACTCGACTGAAGAAGCCTACTGTGTAGGAGAAACGTTTCGAAACAAAGATTACTAACTGTTGCATATGTCTTACCTAAGAACCTGTCGGTATTTTATATCATTTTAATTTTCAGCTGGTGAAGTGCATGTCACACTGACTGCCTCTCAGCTCACATGGTAGATGCATAATATTCCCACTGCATCTACTATGTTGAATTCTGTGCACACTGTGCACATTCTTGCATTATCCACCATATCAGGTACTGCCATAACATCCTCGCTAATTGGAGAGAGGCTTATCAGGAGCAAGCTTGCTGCTGAGGGAATTGCCCAGCTAATAATGGTAGGAAATGCGAGTATCTATTCCTGTTTATAGTTTCATTACCTCTGAAGGTAATTATTTCCCTTTAAACTCGGTACTTGAAGACTGGAACAATTACAATTACCCGCACATAGAAGAGAGGAGCTTACGACGACTTTGTAAATGGTCCAAGTCGGATTGAAACGTTGTCGTAAGCTTTCTTTCCTAAGTGCGGTTATATGTATCGGTAGTTGAGGTAGGTGAGAAGGGCGATGATCCAAGGTTACTTTAAACACCTTGTGTCTCCTTCGGCAGGGAGGGCTGGGACTTGTGTCTCCTGTGGCAGCAAGGGTCAGGGCTTGTATCTCCTGTGGCATCGAGGCCGGGGGCTTGTGTCCCTGTGGCAGCAAGGGCCGGGACTTGTGTCTCCTGTAGCAGGGAGGGCCGGGACTTGTGTTTCCTGTGACAGCGAGAGCCTGGGCTTGTGTCTCCTGTGCCAGCGAGGGCCGGGACTTGTGTCTTCTGTGGCAGGGAGGGCCGGGACTTGTGTCGCCTGTGGCAGCGAGGACCGGGGCTTGTGTCTCCTGTAGCAGCGAGGGCCGGGACTTGTGTTTCCTGTGGCAGGGAGGGCCGGACGTGTGTTTCCTGTTGCGGGGAGGGCCGGGACTTGTGTCTCCTGTGGCAGCGAGGTCCTGGACTTGTGTCTCTTGCGGCAGCGAGGGCCGGGGCTTGTGTCTCCTGTGGCACCGAGGGCCGAGGCTTGTGTCTCCTGTGGCAGCGAGGTCCGGGGCTTGTGTCTCCTGTGGCAGCGAGGGCCGGGGCTTGTGTCTCCTGTGGCAGCGAGGATCGGGGCTTGTGTCTCCTGTGGCAGAGAGGGCCGAGACTTGTGCCTCCTGTGGCAGGAGGGCTGACTTGTGCTTCCTGTGGCAGCGAGGGCCGAGACTTGTGTCTCCTGTGGCAGCGAGGTCCGGGGCTTGTCTCCTGTGGCAGCGAGGTCCGGGGCTTGTCTCCTGTGGCAGCGAGGGCCGAGGCTTGTGTCTCCTGTGGCAGCGAGGGCTGGGGCTTGTGTCTCCTGTGGCACCGAGGTCCGGGACTTGTGTCTCCTGTGGCATGGAGGGTCGGGACTTGTGTTTCCTGTGGCAGCGAGGGCCGAGGCTTGTGTCTCCTGTGGCAGCGAGGTCCGGGGCTTGTGTCTTCTGTGGCAGAGAGGGCCGGGGCTTGTGTCTCCTGTGGCAGAGAGGGCCGGGACTTGTGTCTCCTGTGGCAGAGAGGCCGGACTTGTGTCTTCTGTGGCAGAGAGGGCCGGGGCTTGTGTCTCCTGTGGCAGAGAGGGCCGGGACTTGTGCCTTCTGTGGCAGGGAGGGCCGGGACTTGTGCTTCCTGTGGCAGGGAGAGCCGGGACTTGTGTTTTCTGTGTCAGCGACTGCCGAGACTTGTGTCTCCTGTGGCAGCGAGGGCCGATGCTTGAGTCTCCTATGATTTGCGGTCAGAGAGTCATAACCCAGACCGACGCGAGCCACTGGATCAGCTGACTTCAAGATTCATCAACTAGAATATTTATACAACATAGAAGGTTAGATGGCACCACTGTGTCCAATATGCAGTTTTACGAATCTCCAGCTAGAGCTCTTCGCGATAGCGGGAGATTCGTCTGTAAAAACTTGCATTTTTGGACACAGTGGTGCCTATGCTAACCTTCCTATGTTGTAGAAATATTCCTAGTTGGATGAATCTTATTGAAGTCAGCTGATCCAGTGGCTAACGCGTCGGTCTGGAGTTTTGAGACTCTCTGACCGCGGGTTCTAACCCCACCCGTGGTATGGTTTGTCCGCAATCGTGTCATTACGATTTCGTGAGTCGAGTATAATGAACTCAAAAGAATAGCCTACGACCTCAACCTAATGACAAAAAAGGGGTGGAATACTAAGATCTGATCTACACGGTGCTCACCCACGTTGTTCCCATGTGACAACCCACGCACACACACACCCACGGTACTCCCACACCCATTGAAAATAAGTCACGCTGTCACTTCACTTAACTTAAACTTAAAGTGCCAAAATTTTATGATATTATTTTTTAAAACCACAACAATGTATCTACCTCATCGGCTAGGAAAATGATAGAATGGATAATGAGAACCTTCAAACTAGGACGTCAAGCCCATGATGACACTCTTCAAATCACATGTTCTCTCTAGGCTGGAATACTACTGTACACTAACAGCCCCCATCAAGGCTGGCGACATTGCAGACTTGGAGAGTGTACAAAGAACTTTCACAGCACACATAAGTACGATAAGGCACCTAAATTACTGGGAACGGTTGAAGGTCCTTGATCTGTATTCCTGGAACGCAGGCGAGAGAGATACATGATAATATACACTTGGAAGGTCCTGGAGGATTAGCACCAAACTTGCACACGAAAATCACTCCCTATGAAAGCAAAAGACTCGGCAGAAGATGCAACATTCGATGACAAGCAGGGGCGCCACGAGTACACTGAGAGACAACACCATAAGTGTCAGGGGCCCAAGACTGTTCAACTGCCTCCCAGCATACATATGAGGGATTACCAATAGACCCCTGGCTGTCTTCAAGAAGGCAATGGACAGGCACGTAAAGTCAGTACCGACCAACCGGGCTGTGGTTCGTACGTCAGTTTGCGTTCAGCAAGAGTAACAGCCTGGTTGATCAGACCCTGATCCACCATGAGGCCTGGTCACAGACTGAGCCGCTGGGGCGTTGACCCCGAAACCATCTGCAGGTAAACTCCAGGCACTTGTCCACAATATATTATTATACCACAATGCAGAAACTTACATAATAACCACCTACACCAGTTATACCGCCCACACAAGTTATAGTGCCCACACAAGTTATACCGCCCACACAAGTTATACCACCCACACAAGTTATAGTGCCCACACAAGTTATACCGCCCACACAAGTTATACCACCCACACAAGATATAGTGCCCACACAAGTTATACCGCCCACACAAGTTATAGTGCCCACTCAAGTTATACCGCCCACACAAGTTATACCACACACACAAGTTATAGTGCCAACTCAAGTTATACCGCCCACACAAGTTATAGTGCCCACACAAGTTATACCGCCCACAAAGTTATAGTGCCCACAAAGTTATACCGCCCACACAAGTTATACCACCTACACAAGTTATACTGCCCACTCAAGTTATACCGCCCACCCAAGTTATACCACCCAAACAAGTTATACCTCCAACAAAAGTTATACCACCCACACAAGTTATGCCACCCACACAAGTTATGCCACCCCACAAGTTATGCCACCCACACAAGTTAAACCGCCAAAACAAGTTATACCGCCCACAAGTTATACCACCCACACACGTTATACCACCCACAAGTTATACCGCCCCCACAAGTTATACCGCCAACACAAGTTATACCGCCAACACAAGTTATACCGCCCACACAAGTTATACCGCCCACACAGTTATACAGCCCAATCAAGATATACCACCCACAAAAGTTATACCGCCCACGCAAGTTATACCACTCACACAAATTAACCCACCCACTCAAGTTATACCGCCCACACAAGTTACACCGCCTACACAAGTTATACCACCAACACAAATTATACGCCCACACAAGTTATACCACCACACAAAATATACCACCCACACAAGTTATTCCACCCACACAGTTATACCGCCCACACAAGTTATACCGCCCACACAAGTTATACCACCCACACAAGTTATACCGCCCACACAAGTTATACCACACACAAAAGTTATACCGCCCACACAAGTTATACCACACACACAAGTTATATCGCCCACACAAGTTACACCGCCCACACAAGTTATACAACCCACACAAGTTATACCACTCACACAAATTAACCCACCCACTCAAGTTATACCGCCCACACAAGTTACACCGCCTACACAAGTTATACCACCAACACAAATTATACGCCCACACAAGTTATACCACCCACACAAAATATACCACCACACAAGTTATTCCACCCACACAAGTTATTCCGCCCACACAAGTTATACCACCCAAACAAGTTATACCGCCCACGCAAGTTATACCACCCACACAAGTTATACCGCCCACACGAGTTATACCACCCACACAAGATATACCTCCCACAAAAGTTATACCACCCACACAAGTTATAGTGCCCACTCAAGTTATACCGCCCACACAAGTTATACCACCCACACAAGTTATACCTCCCACAAAAGTTATACCACCCACACAAGTTATGCCACGCACACAAGTTAAACCGCCCACACAAGTTATACCGCCAACAAAAGTTATACCACCCACACAAGTTATACCACCCACACAAGTTATACCGCCCCCACAAGTTATACCGCCAACACAAGTTATAGCGCCAACACAAGTTATACCGCCCACACAAGTTATACCGCCCACACAAGTTATACCGCCCAATCAAGATATACCACCCACACAAGTTATACCGCCCACGCAAGTTATACCACTCACACAAATTAACCCACCCACTCAAGTTATACCGCCCACACAAGTTACACTGCCCACACAAGTTATACCACCCACACAAGTTATACCACTAACACAAGTTATTCCACCCACACAAGTTATACCACCCACACAAGTTATACCGCCCACACAAGTTATACCACACACAAAAGTTATACCGCCCACACAAGTTACACCACCCACACAAGTTATTCCGCCCACACAAGTTTTACCGCCCACACAAGTTATACCACCCAAACAAGTTATACCGCGCACGCAAGTTATACCACCCACACAAGTTATACCGCCCTATTACAAATAAAGAAGCATTTGTAATTAACGACTGTTTGGGATACTAAGTAAAATCTCAGATTTTCAATATTTATTATATTATTATTAATATAAAAACATATAGTACTCTGAATAAAATCATAAATCTATATAATCTGTGTAAAAACATATATAATCTCTTTATACACAATTATAACGTAGTAAAAAATCACAAGTAAAAACAATCATAAAATTCAGTGCAGTGTCAAACGTGGCTGCCATCGTCGTGTCACACAGGACACCACCACACCTCTAGTTATGACACGCATTCTCTTCCGTGTCATCAGACACCCTTGTCTCTGTGTTACACAACACGCCTTCTCTCCGTGTCACACGACACTCTCTGTGCCACATGGCACGCCCCCTGTGTCATGACTCCATCTCTAAAAACCTTAACACCGCGTCATCCGACACCAACACCAAATCACACGACTATTCCACTTGTGTCGTGCCACCAGTTGTCACTACATCAATGAACACACACCAGTGACACTACAACACCAGTGACACTACAACACCAGTGACACAACTCAGTGACACTTTCAGGTACAGTCTCAACTCCGGGTACACAGTCTCAGGTACAAAACAGTCTCGGTACACTGTCTCCCTCGCAGGACACGTACACTCTCCATAGTGCAGGTACACTCCATAGTGCAGGTACACACTCCATAGTGCAGGTACACACTCCATAGTGCAGGTACACTCTCCATAGTGCAGGTACACTCTCCATAGTGCAGGTACACTCTCCATAGTGCAGGTACACTCTCCATAGTGCAGGTACACTCTCCATAGTGCAGGTACACTCTCCATAGTGCAGGTACACTCTCCATAGTGCAGGTACACTCTCCATAGTGCAGGTACACTCTCCATAGTGCAGGTACACTCTCCATAGTGCAGGTACACTCTCCATAGTGCAGGTACACTCTCCATAGTGCAGGTACACTCTCCATAGTGCAGGTACACTCTCCATAGTGCAGGTAAGAGTCTGTACACTCTCCAAGGTGTAGGGAAGAGTCTGTACACTCTCCAAGGTGTAGGGAAGAGAGTCCGGTAAGCACTCTCCAATGGTGTAGGGAGAGTCGGAAGGACACTCTACAATAGTGTATGTGGAGAGTCCGGTTGACGCTCTCCAGTGTGAGAGTATAGTTGACCCCCTCTAGGAGAGTCTGGTGGACACTCTCTACTAGAGTCTGGTGAACACTCTAGGAGAGTCTGGTGGACACTCTACTAGAGTCTGGTGGACACTCTCTACTAGAGTCAGGTGGACACTCTAGGAGAGTCAGGTGGACACTCTCTACTAGAGTCTGGTGAACACTGTCAGTCAAGCCGGCACGGCAGTCAAACATCAGGTCTGATGACGTAACCCCTTGACTGCCGGCCGGTAAGGAAACTACCTAACAACCATTGTTAGATAAGGGGCCGTAACACGCCCACACGATTTATACCGCCCACACAAGTTATACAACCCAAACAAGTTATACCACCCACACAAGTTATACCGCCCATACAATTTATACCACTAACACAAGTTATACCACCCTCCCAAGTTATACCGCCCATAAAAGTTAAATCACCCACACAAGTTATACCACCCACACAAGTTATACCACCCACACAAGTTATATCGCCCCCACAAATTATACCGCCAACACAAGTTATACCGCCAACACAAGTTATACCGCCCACACAAGTTATACCGCCCACACAAGTTATACCGCCCAAACAAGATATACCCCCACACAAGTTATACCGCCCACGCAAGTTATACCACTCACACAAATTAACCCACCCACTCTAGTTATACCGCCCACACAAGTTACACCGCCCACACAAGTTATACCACCAACACAAATTATACGCCCACACAAGTTATACCACCCACACAAGTTATACCACCCACACAAGTTATTCCACCCACACAAGTTATACCGCCCACACAAGTTATACAACCCACACAAGTTATACCACCCACACAAGTTATACCGCCCACACAAGTTATACTACACAAAAGTTATACCGCCCACACAAGTTACACCGCCCACACAAGTTATACAACCCACAAACGTTATACCGACCACACAAGTTATACCACCCACACAAGTTACACCGCCCACACAAGTTATACCACTCACACAAGTTATTCCGCCCACACAAGTTATACCGCCCACACAAGTTATACCACCCAAACAAGTTATACCGCCCACGCAAGTTATACCACCCACACAAGTGATACCGCCAAGACATGTTATACCGCCCACACAAGTTATACAACCCCAACAAGTTATACCGCCCCCACAAGTTATACCGCCCCCACAAGTTATACCGCCAACACAAGTTATACCACCAACACAAGTTATACCGCCCACACAAGTTATACCGCCCACGCAACTTATACCACTCATACAAATTAACCCACCCACTCAAGTTATACCGCCCACACAAGTTACACAGCCAACACAAGTTATACCACCAACACAAATTATACGCCCACACAAGTTATACCACCCACCCAAGTTATACCACCCACACAAGTTATACCTCCCACACAAGTTATACCACACACACAAGTTACACCGCCCACACAAGTTACACCGCCCACACAAGTTATACAACCCACACAAGTTATACCACTCACACAAGTTATTCCGCCCACACAAGTTATACCGCCCACACAAGTTATACCTCCCACACAAGTTATACCACCCAAACAAGTTATACCGCCCACGCAAGTTATACCACCCACACAAGTTGTACCGCTTAGACATGTTATACCGCCCACACAAGTTATACAACCCAAACAAGTTATACCGCCCACGCAAGTTATACCACCCACACAAGTTGTACCGCCTAGACATGTTATACCACCCACACAAGTTATACCGCCCACACAAGTTATACCGCATACACGAGTTATACCGCCCACACAAGTTATACAACCCAAACAAGTTATACCACCCACACAAGGTATACCGCCCACACAAGTTATACCGCCCACACGAGTTATACCGCCCACACAAGTTATACCACTAACACAAGTTATACCATCCTCCCAAGTTATACCGCCCATAAAAGTTAAACCACCCACACAAGTTATACCACCCACACAAGTTATACCACCCACACAAGTTATACCGCCCCCACAAGTTATACCGCCAACACAAGTTATACCGCCAACACAAGTTATACCGCCCACACAAGTTATACCGCCCACACAAGTTAAGAACATAAGAACATAAGAATGGAGGAACACTGCAGAAGGCCTACTGGCCCATACAAGGCAGGTCCTTATCAAAACCACCACTACCTAAGAATTTACTCCCGTACTCACGACACTTAATCAAACCCAGCCCCTCCCACTCATATATTTGTCCAATCTCTTTTTAAAGCCACCCAAGGTCCTAGCCTCTATCACAGTACTCGGAAGATTGTTCCACGCATCTACAACTCTGTTCGAAAACCAGTACTTGCCTATGTCCTTTCTAAATCTAAATTTATCCAATTTAAATTTGTTATTTCTGGTTCTTACTTGGTTCGATATCCTCAGTATTTTATTAATATCTCCTTTGTTTATGCCCATCATCCACTTGTACACCTCGATGATATCTCCCCTCATTCTACGTCTCTCCAGAGAGTGGAGATTCAACGCTCTAAGTCTATCTTAAGAACATAAGAACATAAGAAATGAGGAAAAATAAGATGTACCACCCACACAAGTTATACCGCCCACGCAAGTTATACCACTCACACAAATTAACCCACCCACTCAAGTTATACCACCCACACAAGTTACACCGCCCACACAAGTTATACCACCAACACAAATTATACGCCCACACAAGTTATACCACCCACACAAGTTATACCACTCAAACAAGTTATTCAACCCACACAAGTTATACCGCCCACACAAGTTATACCACCCACACAAGTTATACCACACACAAAAGTTATACCGCCCACACAAGTTACTCCGCCCACACAAGTTATACCACCCACACAAGTTATACCACACACACAAGTTATATCGCCCACACAAGTTATACAACCCACACAAGTTATACCGAACACACAAGTTATACCACACAAACAAGTTATACCGCCCAGGCAAGTTATACCACCCACACAAGTTATACCGCCCAGACATGTTATACAGCCCACACAAGTTATACAACCCTAACAAGTTATACTATCCACACAAGTTATACCGCCCACACAAGTTATACCGCCAACACAAGTTATACCGCCCACACAAGTTATACCGCCCACACAAGTTATACCGCACACGCAAGTTATACCACTCACACAAATTAACCCACCCACTCAAGTTATACCGCCCACACAAGTTACACCGCCCACACAAGTTATACCATGAACACAAATTATACGCCCACACAAGATATACCACCCACACAAGTTATACCACCCACACAAGTTATTCCAACCACACAATTTATACCGCCCATAAATGTTATATCACCCACACAAGTTATACCACCTACAGAAGTTATACCGCCCACACAAGTTATACCGCCCAGACATGTTATACCGCCCACAGAAGTTATACAACACAAACAAGTTATACCACCCACACAAGTTATACCACCCACACAAGTTATACCGCCCACACAAGTTACACCGCCCCCACAAGTTATACAACCAACATAAGTTATACCACTCACACAAGTTATTCCGCCCACACAAGTTATACCGCCCACTCAAGTTATACCACCCAAACAAGTTATACCGCCTACGCAAGTTATACCACACACACAAGTTATACCGCCACATGTTATACCGCCCACACAAGTTATACAACCCAAAGAAGTTATACCACCCACACAAGTTATACCACCCACACAAGTTATACCGCCCACACAAATTATACCGCCTACACAAGTTATAAAACCCAAATAACTTATACCACCCACACAAGTTATACCGCCCACACAAGTTATACCGCCCACACGAGTTATACCGCCCACACAAGTTATACCACTAACACAAGTTATTCCACCCTCCCAAGATATACCGCCCATATAAGTTATACCACCCAAACAAGTTATACCACAAACACAAGTTATACCTCTGAATCAAGATATACCAACCACACAAGTTATTTCGCCAACACAAGATATACCGCCCACACAAGTTATACAACCCAAACAAGTTATACCACCCACACAAATTATACCACCCACACAAGTTATACCGACAACACAAGTTATACCGCATACAAAAGTTATACCGCCCACTCAAGTTATACCGCTCACACAAGTTATACGGCACACACAAGTTATACCGGCCACACAAGTTATTAAGCCCAATAAAGATATACGACCCAAACAAGTTATACCGCCCACACAAGATATGCCCCCACACAAGTTATACCGCCCACACAAGATATACCGCCCTCAAAAGTTATACCACCCACACAAGTTATATCGCCCACACGAGTTATACCGCCCATACAAGTTATATCGTCCACACAAGTTATACCGCCCACACAAGTTATACCGTCTCACAAGTTATACCGCCCACTCAAGTTATAACACCACACAAGTTAACCGCCCACACAAGGTATACCGCCCACACAAGTTATGACGCCCACTCAAGTTATTCCGCCCACACAAGTTATACCGCCCACACAGGTTATACCACCCACACAAGTTATACCACCCAAACAAGTTATACCGCCACACCTGTTATACGCCCACACAAGATATATCGGCCACACAAGTTATACCGCCCACACAAGCTATAGCACCCACAGAAGCTATAACACCCACACAAGCTATAACACCCACATAATCTATAGCACCCACACAAGCTATAGCAACTACACAAGCTATAACACCCACACAAGCTATAACACCCACACAAGCTATAACACCCACACAAGCTATAACACCCACACAAGCTATAACACCCACACAAGCTATAGCACCCTCACAAGCTATAGCACCAACACAAGCTATAACACCCACACAAGCTATAGCACCCACAAGCTATAACACCACACAAGCTATAACACCCACACTGAAGCTATAACACCCACACAAGCTATAACACCCACACAAGCTATAACACCCACACAAGCTATAGCACCCTCACAAGCTATAGCACCAACACAAGCTATAACACCCACACAAGCTATAGCACCAACACAAGCTATAACACCCACACAAACTATGCCTGTCATCACAAGCTATAACACCCACACAAGCTATAACACCCACACAAGCTATAGCACCCACACAAGCTATAACACCCACACAAGCTATAACACCCACACAAGCTATAACACCCACACAAGCTATAACACCCACACAAGCTATAACACCCACACAAGCTATAGCACCCTCACAAGCTATAGCACCAACACAAGCTATAACACCCACACAAGCTATAGCACCCCCCAAGCTATAACACCACACAAACTATGCCTGTCATCACAAGCTATAACACCCACACAAGCTATAACACCCACACAAGCTATAACACCCACACAAGCTATAGCACCCACACAAGCTATAACACCCACACAAACTATGCCTGTCATCACAAGCTATACAAGTTAGTTAGTTCAGACTCTCAGGTAAGGACCCACTAGGGGCGAGGGGGAAGTGGGGACAGAAGAAGAATAGCCGGTGAGAGGAAGAGCTTAAGTAGAAGAGAAAGAGTCAGGAACTACTTAAATTACTATGTAAGCTATACAACCCACACAAACTATACCGCCTTACAAGTTGTACCGACCACACAAGTTATAACACCACACAAGTTATAACACCACACAAGTTAACCGACCACACAAGGTATACCGCGCACACAAGTTATACCGCCCATACAAGTTATACCGCCACACCTGTTATACCGCCCACACAAGTTATAACGCCCACACAAGTTATACCGCCCACACAAGTGATACCGCCCATACAAGTTATACCGCCCACACAAATATACCACCCACACAAGTTATACCACCCAAACAAGTTATACCGCCCACACATGTTATACCGCCCAAACAAGATATACCGGCCACTCAAGTTATACCAGCTATAACACACACACAAGCTATAACACCCACACAAGCTATAGCTCCCACACAAGCTATAGCACCCTCACAAGCTATAACACCCACACGAGCTATAGCACCCTCACAAGCCATAGCACCCACAGAAGCTATAGCACCCACACAAGCTATAACACCCACACAAGCTTTAGCACCCACAAATCTATAACACCCACACAAGCTATAGCACTCACACAAGCTATAACACCAACACAAGCTATAACACCCACACAAGCTATAGACCCACACAAGCTATAAGCACCCACACAAGCTATAGCACCACATAAGCTATAACACCCACACAACTATAACACCCACACAGCTATAACCACACAAGCTATAGCCCACTCCTATAACACCACACGAGCGATAGGCACCCTCCAAGCTATAGCCGCCACACAAGCTATAGCACTCACATAAGCTATAACACCCACACAAGCTATAACACCCACACAAGCTATAGCAGCCACTCAAGCTATAGCACCCACACAAGCTATAGCACCCAGACAAGCTATAATACCGCACAAGCTATAACACCCACACGGCTATAACACCACACAGCTATACCACCCACAAGCTATAACACCAACTCAAGCTATAAGCACCACAAACTATAACACCACATAATCTATAACACCCACACAAGCTATAACACCCTCACAAGCTATAGCTCAAAAAGAAGCTATAGCACCCACACAAGCTATAACACCCACACAAGCCATAACACCCACAAAAGCTATAGCACCCACACAAGCTATAGCTCCCTCACAAGCTATAGCACCCACACAATCTATAGCACCCTCACAAGCTATAGCACCCACACAGGCTATAACACCCTCTAGCTATAACACCCACACAATCTATGACACCACTCTAGCTATACCACCACACAAGCTATAACACCCACACAAGCTATTACACCCACACAAGCTATAACAATATCGTAGATAGAGAAACGACCAAACAATGGAAGGGACAAGAGAGAATTAACAGCCAACAATATTTTCTCTTCTCTCACTTTCTGGTTAAAAAAAAAAAACAGAAAGAAAATTATTGTGATATAACTCCATAATTACAAACTAAAATGTACCGCCCTGGGATTATCCAAAAGTTATATTTGAAATTCACTACGGAGTACAGTCATCTTACCCCTGTCATCATGCCTGTCATCATGCCTGTCATCATACCTGTCATCATGCCTGTCATCATACCTGTCATCATGACTGTCATCATGACTGTCATCATACCTGTCATCATGCCTGTCATCATGCCTTTCATCATGCCTGTCATCATGCCTGTCATCATGCCTGTCATCATGCCTGTCATCATGCCTTTCATCATGCCTGTCATCATACCTGTCATCATGCCTGTCATCATACCTGTCATCATGCCTGTCATCATACCTGTCATCATGCCTGTCATCATAACTGTCATCATGCCTGTCATCATGCCTGTCATCATGACTGTCATCATGCCTGTCATCATGCCTGTCATCATGCCTGTCATCATGCCTGTCATCATGCCTGTCATCATGCCTGTCATCATGACTGTCATCATGCCTGCCATCATGACTGTCATCATGCCTTTCATCATGCCTTCATCATACCTGTCATCATGCCTGTCATCATACCTGTCATCATGCCTGTCATCATGCCTGTCATCATGCCTGTCATCATATCTGTCATCATGCCTGTCATCATGCCTGTCATCATGCCTGTCGTCATGCCTGTCATCATGCCTGTCATCATGACTGTCATCATGACTGTCATCATGCCTGTCATCATGCATGTCATCATACCTGTCATCATGCCTGTCATCATGCCTGTCATCTTGCCTCTCATCATGCCTGTCATCATGCATGTCATCATGCATGTCATCATGACTGGCATCATGCCTGTCATCATGCCTGTCATCATACCTGTCATCATGCCTGTCATCATGCATGTCATCATGACTGGCATCATGCCTGTCATCATGCATGTCATCATACCTGTCATCATACCTGTCATCATGACTGTCATCATGTCTGTCATCATGACTGTCATCATGCCTCTCATCATGCATATCATCATACCTGTCATCATGCCTGTCATCATGCATGTCATCATGACTGGCATCATGCCTGTCATCATACCTGTCATCATGCCTGTCATCATGCCTGTCATCATGACTGTCATCATGCCTGTCAACATGACTGTCATCATGCCTGTCATCATGCATGTCATCATGACTGGCATCATGCCTGGCCTCATGCTGTCATCATACCT
>WNWK01030295.1:0-23622 GCA_009830355.1 Cherax destructor
TTTGGTGGGGTTTAAAGATAGGCCCAGGCTACCTACCATATCTTTAATTTTACTGATGTCTCCCAGGAAAGATTGTGTAGTGCCAGCTAGGGTGCCGTCATCCAAGAACCAGATATTGAGCTCACTGGACAATGCTTCTGTGACATCCTTGATGGCTAGACAGAAAAGAAAGGGAGCAAGAGGGTCCCCTGTTGCACACCCTCACAAGAGTCAATTTCATGGTCCCCAAACAAAAGTTTAGAAGCCACACTATAACACGATTCTATGAAGGGATAGAGGGAAGGAAAGTGCCTAGAAACTGCTTGGAGAGCAGCATCCCTTCTGACTGAGTTGAAAGCATTGGCAAAGTCCAATTTGATTAAAGCTTTTTCATTGGACATGTTGTTGATGTATACTCGGGCTGCATGGGCAGCTGCTTCACAGCCTTGTTGAACACCAAAACCGAGCTGAGTTGGTTTCAACATTGAGGCAGCATCTTGACTCACCCTTCGTACTGCAGCCTTGGCAACTAGGCGCCGAAGGGTGTTACCCACTGCAATGGGCCTGATTCCTCCATCCTTTTTCCGGAGGGCACACAGTGAGGCACCAAAGAAAAGGGGTCTAATGGTCTGTGGGACACTACCAGGAAAATTAACTAAAATTGTATTTTATTGCATATTTCGACGATTTAGAGCTGTTTTAATGTTTTTCTGGCAAACCATAATTTTCAGCTATATATACTTACATTATCACACTTTTAATTAGAATTGCTGCTGTAATTGAATTTAACTGGAAAAGCAAGCGACATTTAATATTTTTTGAAGAAGCTTATATATTGGCATATTTAAGCAAAAATAAACTATGAAAAATGTGCTAAAACGGTATTTTATTGTATTTTTCGACGATTTAGAGCTTTCTGAACTCTTTTCTAGCAAATCTTATTTTTAGCAAAAATACATATATTTTCACACTTTTAATTAGAATTGCTGCTGCAATTTAATTTAACTGGAAAAGTAATGCGAAATTTAAGATTTTTTGAAGAAGCTTATTTATAGGCATATTTAAGCTAAAAAATTCATATTTTTCAGGAAATTATTGAGAAGGCCTTGATTCTTCGAAATATGCAATATAATAACGTTTTATGTCGTTTTTCAATATATATTAATAATTTATATATTTACAAAAAAATACCAGTAAATGTCAATAAAAATACATAATATTTTTGTATATTTAATATTTTCTAAATATATATATAAATCATTAAAAAACGCTTTTCTGGCAAACCTCAAATTTTTAGCTAAAATACTTAAATTATCACACTTTTAATTACAAATACTGCTGTAATTGAATTTAATTGGAAAAGTAAGCGAAATTTAATATTTATTTTTGAGCTAAAAAAATCAAGTTTTTAAGGAAATCATTTAGAGCCTTGATTCACGGAATATGCAATAAAATAATGTTTTGTCTTTTATCAAATTTTTTAATATTTTTCATTTTTATTAAAAAACAAAGTAGATGTCCTTTAAAATATGTATTATTTTTTAATATTCAGTGTTTTTTTTAAATATATAAAGCATTTAAAATCTTAGAAAATGTTTTATTAAGCCTTGAATCATCGAAAAATGGAATAAAAGAACGTTTTAGGTCGTTTTTTAATATTTTTAAATAATTTACATTTTTTTTAAATCATTGTAAATGTCCATTGTATATATGAAACATTAAAAAACTATGAAAAATGTGTTAAAATGGTATTGTATTGTATTTTTCGACGATTTAGAGCTTTTTGAACTGTTTTCTTTCAAATCTTAATTTTTAGCTAAAATACATATATTTTCACACTTTTAATTAAAATTGCTGCTGCAAAATTAAGCGAAATTTTAAATTTTTTGAAGAAGCTTATTTATAGGCATATTTAAGCTAAAAAAATTAAGTTTTTCAGGAAATGATTGAGAAAGCCTTGTTTCTTCGAAATATGCAATATAATAACGTTTTATGTCGTTTTTCAACATATATTAATAATTTATATATTTTTTAAAAATACCAGTAAATGTCCTTTAAAACATGTATTGTTTTTGAATATTCAGTATTTTTTAAAAATATATAAAACTTTGAAAATCTCAGAAAAATGGGCTAAAATGGTATTTTATTGCATATTTCGTCGATTTGGAGCTGTTTGAACGTTTTTCTGAAGAACATGAATTTTTAGCTAAAATACATAAATATTCACACTTTTAATTAGAATTGTTACTGCAATTGAATTTTTCGGGAAAAGTAAGCGAACTAAATATTTTTCGAGGTAGTTTATATATAGACATATTTTAGCTAAAAAGATCATTTTTTTACGAAATGTTTTAGTAAGCCTTGAATCATCGAAATATACATTAAAATAATTTTTGTGATTGTTTTTCAATATTTATTAATAATTTACATATTTTTAAAAAATCCCAGTAAATGTAAATAAAAATGTATTATTGAATAACCTTTCAGGGAATTTAAAAGAAATTTAATATTTTTTGAAGAAGTTTACATGTAGGTATATTTTTGCTAAAAAAAAAAATCAAGTTTTTCAAGAAATGTTTGAGAAAGCATTGAATCATTGAAATATGTATTAAAATAACGTTTTAGATCGTTTTTCAATATATATTAATAATTTATATATTTTAAAAAAATACCATTAAATGTCAATAAAATTACATAATATTTTACTATATTTAGAGCTGTTTTACCGCTTTTCTGGCAAACCTCAATATTTAGCTAAGGTACTTAACTTTTCACACTTTTAATTAGAATTGCTGCTGTAATTGAATTTAACTGGAAAAGTAAGCTAAACAAAATATTTTTTCAGGAAATGATTGAGAAACCCTTGATTCATAGAAATATGCAATAAAATAACGTTTTATGTCTTTTTTTAATATTTTCAATATTTTTTCACTTTTAAAAAAAATCAAAGTAAATGTTCTATAAAATGTGAATTATTTTTTTAATATTTAATATTTTTTTAAATATATAATCAATAAAAAATCAGAAAATGTGAAAATGGTATTTTATTGCATATTTCGACAATTTGGAGCTGTTTGAACGCTTTTCCAGCAAATCTGAATTTTTAGCTAATATATATAAAAATTATTACACTTTTAAATAGAATTGCTACTGCAATTCTAATTTTTCGAGGTACTTTATATATAGGCATATTTTAGCTAAAAAAAAATCAGAAAATGTTTCAGTAAGCCTTGAATAATCGAATTATGCAATAAAATAACGTTTTAGATTGTTTATCAATATTTAATAATAATTTACATATTTTTAAAAAATCTCAGTAAATATGAATAAAAATGTAATATTGAATATTAAATATTGTTTGATTTTTTTTTATTAACACATCGACCGTTTCCCAAGAATGCAAGGTGGCCCGACAAAGAAAAACTTTCATCATCTTTCACTCCATCACTGTCTTGCCAAAGGCGTGCTTACACTACAGCTACAAATCTGCAACATCCTCCTTCAGAGTGCCGGCACTGTACTTCCCATCTCCAGGAATCAAGTCCGGCCTGCCAGTTTCCCTGAAACCCTTCATAAATGTTACCTTGCCTACACTCCAACAGCACGTCAAGTCCTAAAAACCATTTGTCTCCATTAGCTCCTATCTATCACGCTCACGCACGCTTGCTGGAAGTTCAAGCCCCTCGCACACAATACCTCCTTTACCCCCGCCCTCCAACCTTTTCTAGGCCGACCCCTACCCCGCCTTCCCTCCACTATAGATTTATACACTCTCGAAGTCATTCTATTTTGCTCCATCCTTTCTATATATCCAAACCATCTCAACAACCCCTCCTCAGCTCTCTGGATAATAGTTTTGGTAATCCCACACCTCCTCCTAATCTACAAACTACGGATTCTCTGCATTATAGTCACACCACACATTGCCCTCAGACATGACATCTCCACTGCATCCAGCCTTTTCCTTGTTGCAACATTCACATGTCTCACACCCATACAAGAGTGTTGGTATAACTATACTCTCATATATTCCCCTCTTTGCTTTCATGGACAATGTTCTCTGTCTCCACAAGCTCGTCAGTGCACCACTCACCTTTTTCCCCTCGTTAATTCTATGATACACTTCATCCTTCATATACCTATCTGCTGACACATCAACTCCCAAATATCTGAACACATTCACCTCCTCCATACTCTCTCCCTCCAATCTGATATCCACTCTTCCGTTACCTATTTTTTTGTTATCCTCATCATCTTACTCTTTCCTATATTCACTTTTAATTTCCTTCTTTTACATACCCTACCAAACTCATCCACCAACCTCTGCAACTTCTCTTCAGAAACCCCACATATCTTGCCAACACCCGAGCATTCACTTCTCTTACAACTCCATCTATAAATATATTAAACAACCACGGTGACATCACACATCCCTGTCTAAGGCCTGCTTTTACTTGGAAATAATCTCTCTCTCGCCTACATACTCTAACCTGTGCCTCACTATCCTCGTAAAAACTTTTCACCGCTTTTAATAACCTACCTCCTATATCTGCCACATTGCCCCTCATTCCACCCTCTCATATGTCTTTTCCAAATCCATAAATGCCACAAACACCTCTTTACCCTTTTCTAAATATTGTTCACCTATATGTTTCACTGCAAACACTTGGTCTACACAACCCCTACCCTTCCTAAAGCCTCCTTGTTCATCCACTATCCTGCTCTACGTCTTACTCCTAATTCTTTCAATAATAACTCTACCATACACTGTACCCAGAAAAATCAGCTAAAATTGTATTTTATGGTATATTTCGACGATTTTGTGCTGTTTTAACACATTTTTTACAAACCTCAATTTTTAGCTAAAATACCGATATTATCACATTTTTATTTAGAATTGCTGCTGTAATTTAATTTTTAGGGAAATGTAAAAGAAATTAAAAATATTTTTTGAAGAAGCTTACATATAGGTATAAAAAAGTCTAGATTTTCAAGAAATTTTTGAAAAGCATTGAATCATCGAAATATGCATTTAAATAACGTTTTAAATCGTTTTTCAAAATATAATTATAATATATTTATTTTAAAAAATTAACAGTAAATGTCAATAAAAATACATAATATTTGGTTTTCGTTCACCTCCAAGCTCGAACAATTATGTAAGTGTATTTTTGTAAGTGCTTTTTTAAGTGTATTTTTATGGGTCTGAATTGACTAATCTAATTTACATTTGTCCTTATGGGAGCAAATTTGTCCATAACGGCACTCGAACAGCATTGTGGAAAGAATTTTCAACGAAAACCGAAGGTCCATTGTATATATAAAACATTAAAAAACTCAGAAAAATGAGCTAAAATGGTATTTTATTGCATATTTCGACTATTTAGAGCTGTTTTAATGCTTTCTGGCAAACTTCAAATTTTAGCTAAAATACATAAATTATCACACTTTTAATTAGAATTGCTGCTGTAACTGAATTTAACTGGAAAAATAAGCGAAATTTAATATTTTTGAAGAAGCTTATATACCGGCTTATTTGGGCTAAAAAAATCAAAATTTTCAAGAAATGTTTGAGAGAGCCTTCATTCATCCAAAAATGCAATAAAATAACGTTTTATGTCGTTTTTTTTTTTTTTTTTCAACAAGTCGGCCGTCTCCCACCGAGGCAGGGTGACCCAAAAAGAAAGAAAATCCCCAAAAAGAAAATACTTTCATCATCATTCAACACTTTCACCACACTCATACATAATCACTGTTTTGGCAGAAGCGCTCAGATACAACAGCTGAGAATAAGTCCCTTGCAGCTGTCACTATCCCAGACCCCTCCTTTAAAGTGCAGGTATTGTACTTCCCATTTCCAGGACTCAAGTCCAACTAAATCAATTAACTGGTTTCCCTGAAACCCTTCAAAAAATGTTACCCTGCTCACACTCCAACAGCTCGTCAGGTCCAAAAAAACATTCGTCTCCATTCACTCCTATCTAACACGCTCACACATGTTTGCTGGAAGTCCAAGCCCCTCGCCCACAAAACCTCCTTTACCCCCTCCCTCCAACCTTTTCGAGGACGACCCCTACCCCGCCTTCCTTCCCCTACAGATTTATACGCTCTCCAAGTCATTCTACTTTGATCCATTCTCTCTAAATGACCAAACCACCTCAACAACCCCTCTTCAGCCATTTGACAAATACTTTTAGTAACTCCACACCTTCTCCTAATTTCCACACTCCGAATTTTCTGCATAATATTTACACCACACATTGCCCTTAGACAGGACATCTCCACTGCCTCCAGCCGCCTCCTCGCTGCAGCATTTACAACCCATGCTTCACACCCATATAAGAGTGTTGGTACCACTATACTTTCGTACATTCACTTTTTTGCCTCCATGGATAACGTTTTTTGTCTCCACAGATACCTAAATGCACCACTCACCTTTTTTCCTTCATCAATTCTATGGCTAACCACATCCTTCATAAACCCATCCACTGACACGTCAACTCCCAAATATCTGAAAACATTTACTTCTTCCATAATCCCTCTCTCCAATGTAATATACAATTTTTCTTTATTTTAATCATTTGATACCCTCATCACCTTACTCTTATCTATGTTCACTTTCAACTTTCTACCTTTACACACCCTCCCAAACTCATCCACTAACCTTTGCAACTTTTCTTTAGAATCTCCCATAAGCACAGTATCATCAGCAAAAAGTGACTGTGTCAACTCCCATTTTGCATTTAATTCCCCATAATTTAATCCCACACCTCTCCCCAACACCCTAGCATTTAATTCTTTTGCAACCCCATCTATAAATATATTAAACAACCATGGTGACATTACACATCCCTGTCTAAGGCCTACTTTTACCGGGAAGTAATCTCCCTCTCTCCTACACACCCTAACCTGAGCCTCACTATCCTCATAAAATCTCTTTACAGCCTTCAGTAACTTACTACCTATTCCATAAACTTGCAACATTTGCCATATTGCTCCCTATCCACTCTAACATATGCTGTTTCTAAATCCATAAATGCAATGAAAACTTCTCTACCTTTATCTAAATACTGTTCACATATATGCTTCAATGTAAACACTTGATCTACACATCCTCTACCCACTCTAAAGCCTCCTTGCTCATCTACAATCTTACTCTCTGTCTTACCTCTAATTCTTTCAATAATAACCCTGCCATACACTTTACCTGGTATACTCAGTAAACTTATTCCCCTATAATTCTTACAATCTCTTTTATCCCCCTTCTCTTTATATAAAGGAATTATACATGCTCTCTGCCAATCCCTAGGTACCTTCCCCTCTTTCATACATTTATTAAATAAAAATAACAACCACTCCAACACTATATCCCCTTCTGCTTTTAACATTTCTGTCATGATCCCATAAGTTCCAGCTGCTTTACCCCCTTTCATTCTACGTAATGCCTCACGCACCTCCCCCACACTCACATCCTGCTCTTCTTCACTCCTAAACGATGTTATACCTCCCTGGCCAGTGCATGAAATTACTGCCTCCCTTTTTTCATCGACATTTAAAAGTTCCTCAAAATATTCCCGCCATCTACCCAATACCTCCAGCTCCCCATCTACTAACTCCCCTACTATGTTTTTAACTGACAAATCCATTCGTTCCCTAGGCTTTCTTAACTTGTTTATCTCACTCCAAATTTTTTTGTTTTCAGCAAAATTTCTTGACAGAGCCTCTCCCACTCTTTCATCTGCTCTCCTTTTGCACTCTATCACCACTCTCTTCACCTTTCTTTTACTCTCCATATACTCTGCTCTTGTATTAACACTTCTGTTTTGTAAAAACCTCTCATAAGCTACCTTTTTCTCTTTTATCACACCCTTTACTTCTTCATTCCACCACTCACTCCTCTTTCCTCCTGCACCCACCCTTTTATAGCCACAAACTTCTGCCCCACATTCTAATACTGCATTTTTAAAACTATCCCAACTCTCTTCAACCACCCCCCCCACACCACTCCTACTTGCATTAGCCCACCTTTCTGCCAATAGTTGCTTATATCTCAACCTAACTTCCTCCTCCCTTAGTTTATACACTTTTACCTCTCTCTTACTTGCTGTTGCCATTTTCTTTTTGTCCCATTTACCTTTTACTCTAACTGTAGCTACAACTAAATAATGATCCGATATATCCGTTGCCCCTCTATAAACATGTACATCCTGAAGCCTACCCATTAACCTTTTATCCACCAATACATAATCTAACAAACTACTTTCATTACGTGCTATATCATACCTTGTATACTTATTTATCTTCTTTTTCATAAAATATGTATTACTTATTACCAAACCTCTTTCTACACATAGCTCTATTAACGGTTCCCCATTTACATTTACCCCTGGCACCCCAAATTTACCTACTACTCCCTCCACAACATTTTTACCCACTTTAGCATTAAGATTCCCACCCACAAGTACTCTCTCATTTGGTTTAAAACTCCCCACGTACTCACTCAACATTTCCCAAAATCTCTCTCTCTCTCCTCTACTCTTCTCTATTCTCCAGGTGCATAAACACTTACTATAACCCACTTTTCACATCCAACCTTTATTTTTATAGGCATATTTAAGCTAAAAAAAATAATATTTTTCAGGAAATGATTGAGAAAGCCTTGATTCTTCGAAAAATTCAATATAATAACGTTTTATGTCGTTTTTTAATATATATTAATAATTTATATATATTTAAATAATACTAGTAAATGTCAATAAAAATACATAATATTTTAGAATATTTAATATTTCCTAAAAATATATATAAATCATTAAAAAACGTTTTTATGGCAAACCTCAATTTTTAGTTAAAATACGAAAATTATCACACTTTTAATTACAATTGCTGCTGTAATTGAATTTAATTGGAAAATTAAGCGAAATTTAATATCTTTTGAGATAAAAATTTAAGTTTTTAAGCAAATCATTGAGATTCTTGATTCACCGAAATATGCAATAAAATAACGTTTAATGTCGTTTATCAAATTTTTAAATATTTTTCATTTTTATTAAAAAAACAAAGTAGATGTCCTTTAAAATATGTATTATGTTTGAATATTCAGTATTTTTTTTAAAATATATTTTTTTTTTAAATATATTTCGACGATTTGCAGCTGTTTGAACGCTTTTTCTGGAGAACATGAAATTTTAACTAAAATAATCACACTTTTAATTATAATTGCAGCTGCAATTGAATTTTTCGGTAAAAGTCAGCGAAATTTAATATTTTTTTAAGTAGTTTATATCTAGGCATATTTTAGCTAAAAAGTTAAGTTTTTCAGGAAATGTTTTATTAAACCTTGAATAATCGAAAAATTGAATAAAAGAACGTTTGAAGTAGTTTTTTATTATTTTTAAATAATTTACATTTATTTAAAAAAAATTATAGTAAATGTCCATTAAATATATGAAACATTAAAAAACTCAGAAAAATTTGCTAAAATGGTATTTTATTGTATTTTTCGACGATTTAGAGATTTTTAAACTCTTTTCTGGCAAATCTTAATTTTTAGCTAAAATACATATATTTTCACATTTTTAATTAGAATTGCAGCTGCAATTTAATTTAAGTGGAAAAGTAAACGAAATTTAAGATTTTTTGAAGAAGCTTATTTATAAGCATTTTTAAGCTAAAAATTCTTTTTCAGGAAATCAGCGTGAAAGCCTTGATTCTTCGAAATATGTAATATATTAACGTTTTATGTCGTTTTCAACATATATTAATAATTTATATTTTTTTAAAAAAATACCAGTAAATGTCCTTTAAAATATGTATTATTTTTGAATATTCAGTATTTTTTTAAATATATAAATCATTAAAAATCTCAGAAAAATGGTCTAAAATGGCATTTTATTGCATATTTCAACGATTTGGAGCTCTTTGAACGCTTTTCTGAAGTACATGAATTTTTAGCTAAAATAAGTACTTTCTAAAATCATTCTTGCTAATTGACCAGCAGTTTTACCTAATCGGCACGACATATATATATATATATATATATATATATATATATATATATATATATATATATATATATATATATATATATATATATATATATATATATATATGTGTGTGTGTGTGTGTGTGTATGTATGTATGTATAAAAGTTTTTACCAGGATAGTGAGGATCAGGTTAAAGTATGTAGGAGAGAGGAGATTATTTCCCAGTAAAACTAGGCCTTAGACAGGGATGTGTGATGTCACCATGGTTGTTCAATATATTTATAGATGGAGTTGTAAGAGAAGTGAATGCTCGGGTGTTGGCAAGAGGTGTGGGGTTAAAATATAAAGAATCTAACACAAAGTGGGAGTTGTCACAGTTGCTCTTTGCTGATGACACTGTTCTTTTGGGGGATTCTGAAGAGATGTTGCAGAGGTTGGTGGATGAGTTCGGTAGGTTACATAGGAACATAAGAAAGGAGGAACACTGCAGCAGGTTTGTTGGCCCATACTAGGCAGGTCCTTCACATTCCATCCCACTAACAGAATATTTGTTCAACCCAATCTTCAATGATACCCAAGAAATAAGCTTTGATAATTCTATTTACTCATGCGCAATTCCCACTCAAATCCAACCCCTCTCACTCATGAATTTATCCAACCTATATTTGAAACTACCCAAGGTCCTTGCTTCAATAACCCTACTAGGCAGACTGTTCCACTCATCAACTACCCTATTTCCAAACCAATACTTTCCTATGTCCTTTCTAAATCTAAACATATCTAATTTGAATCCATTATTGCGGATTCTCTCTTGGTGAGATATTCTCAAGACCTTATTTATATCCCGTTTGTTAATACCCATTTTCCACTTGTATACCTCGATCATGTCTTCCCTCATTCTTCGTCTTACAAGTGAATGTAATTTTAGGGTCTTCAAGCTTTCTTCATACGGAAGAGTTCTAATGCTATGTATTAATTTAGTCATTCTGCGCTGAATTTTTTCTAACGAATTAATATCAATTCTGTAATATGGAGACCATAATTGAGCTGCGTAATCTAGGTGAGGCCTTACTAACGATGTATAACGCTGAAATATAACCTCTGGACTTCTGTTGCTTACACTTCTTGATATAAATCCCAGTAATCTGTTTGCCTTATTACGTACGCTTAGGCATTGCTGTCTTGGTTTAAGGTTGCTGCTTACCATAACCCCCAAGTGCTTTTCGCAATCTGTATGGCTATGTTCTACGTTAAGTGCTTGGGTTATGGACACTACCGAGCTTCATAACCTTGCATTTATCTACATTGAACTGCATCTGCCACTTTTCTGACCAGAAATTGAGTTTGTCTAAATCCTCCTGAAGTTCCCTGACATCTACGTTAGAATAAATTATCCTACCTATCTTCGTGTCATCGGCGAATATGCTCATATCACTAGTAATTTCCTTATCAAGGTCATTGATATATATTATAAACAACAACGGGCCTAAGACTGATCCCTGTGGAACAACACTTGTTACAGATCCCCACTCGGATCTAACCCCATTTATACACACTCTTTGCTTAATATTGGTGAGCCATGACTCGATCTATGACAGCACTTTTCCCCCAATGCCATGAGCTGTCACTTTCTTTAGCAGTCTCTGGTGCGGTACTCTATCAAAAGCCTTACTAAAATCTAAATAAACAATATCGAATTCTTTATCGTGATCAACAGTCTCAAAAGCTTTACTAAAGAAGGTTAATAAATTAGATAGGCAGGAACGGCCCCTCGTGAATCCATGCTGAGTATCATTAATCAAATTATGGTTATCTAAATGGCTTCTACTAATATCAGCTATAATTGACTCTAGTAATTTGCCTACCTTTGAGATCAGGCTTATTGGGCGGTAATTTGACGGTAGTGACTTGTCCCCTGCTTTAAAAATAGGAATTACATTAGCCATCTTCCACATATCAGACACTACACCTGTTTGAAGAGATAAATTTAAAATGTTAGATATTGGTTCACAGAGTTCCATTTTGCATTCCTTAAGAACCCTTGCAAAAAGCTTATTAGAACCCGTCGATTTATATTGTTTCAAACGGTCTAGTTTCATAACCATTTCGCTAGTGACTGTGATATTACATAATTTATCTTCTTCAGGGACACTATAAAAATTAATTACTGGGATATTATTAGTGTCTTCCTATGTGAAAACAGAGAGAAAATAATTATTAAAAATAAGATGCCCAGAGTTATTTTTAGGGGGACCTATCTTATCCCTAACTTTTGTTCTATAAACATGGAAAAAACTTTTTGGGTTAGTTTTTGAATCCCTAGCAACTTTAATTTCATAGTCCCGTTTAGCTTTTCTTATACCCTTTTTAATGTCCCTCTTAATGTCAGTATACTGATTTATAAGATGACCCTCACCTCTATTTATGTGCCTAAAAATTCCTTTCTTCTGCCCTAAAAGATATTTGAGCCTATTATTCATCCATTTTAGGTCATTTCTACTTTATATAGTTTCTTTATACGGGATAAATGTTCTTTGGGCAGCCTGTATAGTGTTACGAAAGTTGTCATATTGATAGTTCTCTTCGTTACCCCAGTCCACAGTTGATAAGTGTTCTCTAAGCCCATTATAATCTGCTAAGCGAAAGACTGGGACTGTTACTGAATTATCCCTACTATCATACATCCATTCAATGCTAAAGTTAATTGACTTGTGGTCGCTTGTGCAGAGTTACTCTGTAATTTCTAAATTATTAACAAAGAATTCCTTGGAAAAATAAACACATAAGCAGTATAATGTGATCCTTTATTGACAACGTTTCGCCCACGCAGTAGCTTTATCGAGTCAGACAGATCTACCTGGAAAATGAGTAACATGAATATATATGGGTATAATCAGACTTACTAGGAAACTCCAAACTCTCTGCGATAATTCTCAGTGGAAAAGTTTAGGAAGACCTGAAATTATTCAAAATCTTTCATCTCGTCCACTGTCAACCACAGAAACTGAAGCCCTCAGCTTAGGCCTCAAATTTGCAACAGGAATTACGAAACCAAAACAAGACCTCAATTTCATCGCTAAAAACTACAGACACAATGACTCCGATTTCCAAAAAGGCTATCTTCAAGGCATCATCTCAGCAGCCATCTCAACACACAGTACCTCAGTCATACCTCGACGTTACATCATTGCACTTAAAACTTTAGCAGAAGACACGACCATCAGGGTTACCACCGCTGATAAAGGAGGTGGTGTCGTAATCTTGAACACTGACGATTACAGGAACAAAATGCTTAATCTGCTTAATGACCCAGACACCTACAAACCTCTCACAACTAGTCAAGTGGACAACCTCACCAAAACATTTCTTCACAAGATTCGCCGCATTCTGGGGAATCAGAACTAGGAAAGAAACTTCTACACACCATTCCCAGCAACCCCAGACCTGCCAGAATGTACGGTCTGCCAAAAACTCACAAACCAGGTATCCCATTGAGGCCCATATCCTCGGGAATAGGCAGTGCTCCCCACCAAATCTCAGGAATTCTCGCTAAACACCTCTCCAAACTTTTGGGCACCATCAGTCCAGCACATCTCAAACACTCTAGTGACCTTCTCAATCGCATTCGCAACATCGACATCAGAAACAAGAAACTCTCCAGCCTTCATGTAACATCCCTATTCACCAAAGTACCTACTACACAAGCTATCGATCTCTTGCGCAGGAAAATTGACGACTCGCTTGATCTTCCTCTTCCAGCCAGCGATTTCATCGACCTTGTTGAACTATGTGTGGACTTTACATGTTTCTCTTTCGAAAACCAACTCTTTCAGCAAACTTTTGGACTACCTATGGGATCGCCACTTAGTGCCGTCCTTGCGAACCTATATATGGAACATTTGGAAGCCGAGCGATTTTCCACTATTATTCCCTCTTCGGTCACCTGGCTTCGTTATGTTGACGACATTCTCATCATAACTCCCAGGCGCTTCAACGTTCAAGCTCTCCAACACGAACTCAACCAGGTCGAGCCATCAATCCAGTTTACACTAGAAGAAGAAGTTGACAACACTCTTCCTTTCCTTGATGTTCTTCTCTGCAAAGCTGACCATGAACTTCGTTTTAAAGTCTATCGAAAACCTACCAATCAACACGATCTTCTCCACTTCTACTCTCACCACGACACCAAAACTAAACGTGGTGTAATTATAGGCTTTTTCCTACGCGCACTCAGAATCTGCAGCAGTGAGTTCCTTGAAGAAGAATGCTCCCTCATTGAACAAGTTTTCCAAACTTCACTATCTTTGTCACTTCATTAAAGACTGCAGACGACGGGCATTAAACATCTTCAACACACCCAGAGAGACACTGCTGAGAAGAGATACATAGTCCTTCCCACCAACTCCATTTCCAAACACGTTTCCAACATTTTTCTAAGACCTCATTCCGAGTATCCACCTCCACATCCACCACCATCAAGGACATTACCAGTAATATACAGGAAAAACTTCAATCCACGGCAGGGGTATACACAATCCCTTGTAATGGCTGCAGCAAATTATATGTTGGCGAAACATCCAGAGACCTCCAAACACGCATTTCAGAACACCAGTACGCAGGCAGATCTGACGACTCAAGAAATGCCTGTGTTCAACACCGAAATTACAACCATTTAATCAACTACAGAAACGCAAGACTCATCGCCAAGAAGACAACACGCAATACCGAAGAATCCTGGAATCATCACTTATCTGTACATCCATCAACTTCAACCAGAACAACGGCTTCTACAACATAGCTGAACCTATTGAAGAAACTTCTTCAACGCTATCCCACCTAGAACTCAAGAATGGAACACTGCAGGTCCTTTAAGTCACACAATGTTTTTAACTATCACACTAGTTTTAAGTTGTCATAAGCTTTCTCCACCTGACAGCATTCTCCACCTGCTATACCTATATATATTCATGTTACTCTTTTTCCAGGTAGATCTTTACTCGATAAAGCCCTGCGTGGGCGACGTTTCAATAAAGGATCCACTTATACTGCTTATGTGTTTATTTTCCCATTGTGTCCGGTTTTTTATACCATTTATTTCCAAAGAATTCCTTGTTTGCCAGAACCAAGTCAAGTAGGTTTTTTCCCCCTTGTAGGTTCTGTCACAAACTCCAATAAAAAAGGGAAATTAAAAGTGAAAAAGGGAAGAGTAAGGTGATGAGGTTAGCAAAAAAACTAGATACCGGAAGATTGGATATCAGATTGGAGGGAGAGAGTATGGACTAGGTGAATGTTTTCCCAGTATTGGGAAGGTGATGTGTCAGTCATGGGTCTATGAAAGATGAGATGACTCAAAGAAAAAACGGGGGAAAAAGGTGGGGTGGTGCACTGAGAGGCTTCTGGAGCCAAAGAACTTTATCCATGAACGAAAGAGGGAATGTGAAGTATAGTTATCCCCAAACTCTTGTATGGGTGTGAAGCATGGGTTGTGAATGTTGCAACAAGGAAAAAGGTTGGAGGCAGTGGAGATGTCATGTCTGAGGGTCAATGTGTGGTGTGAATATAATGCAGAGAATCCGTAGTTTGGAGATTAGGAGGGGGTGTGGGATTCCAAAACTATTATCCAGAGGGCTGAGGAGGTGTTATTGAGATGGTTTGGACATGTAAAGAGGAAGGAACAAATAAAAATGACTTCAAGTGTATAAATCTGTAGTGGAGGGAAGGCGGGGGAGGGGTCGGCCAAAAGGTTGGAGGGAGGGGGTAAAGGAGGTTTTGTGCAGGGGCTTGGACTTCCAGGGGAAGTGCGTGAAAAAATGGAGATAGGAGCGAAAAGGAGACAAGTGGTTTTTAATACTTGACGTGTTGATGGAGGGGGAAGCAAATGCATTTATGAAGGGATTCAGGGAAACCGGCAGGCCTGACCTTGAGTCCTGGAGATGGGGAAATACAGTGCCGGCACTCTGAAGGGGGTGTTATGTTCCCCGTTTTGTAGCTGTAGTGTAAGCACGCCTCTGGCAAGACAGTGATGGAGTGAGTGATGATGAATGTTTTTCTTTGTCAAAAAACCCTGCCTTGGTGGGGGAAAAAACCTATGTGTTAATATATATATATATATATATATATATATATATATATATATATATATATATATATATATATATATATATATATATATATATATGTCTGGATTAGGGAAAACTGGTCAATTAGCAAAAAACTCATCTAAAGTGAGTCCTTTCTAAAATTTTCTCTATACGTTTAAAAAATATATTTTTCATTTATGTTAATGTTAGAAATTTTTAATTTTGTACCAAGAAGAAACTTTGAAAACCTACCTAACCTTATTACAACAAGCGCATTTTAAATTAGCCTCTTAATAAATATATTTTAGATACGTTAACAATAATTTAATAATAAACAAACCAAAAGAAATATATTTTTTTGTTATGGTCAGAATGATTTTGGCGAAATTATTGCATACACAAATTTTCGCTTGTCTTATATAGCAAGAAAAAAGCGTTGCTATTTAAGCCATAATCCAAGTTTTACTAATCCCTATATATATATATATATATATATATATATATATATATATATATATATATATATATATATATATATATGTGTGCCGATTGGTTTAAAAATTGTGATTTTCCAAATAACAACGCTACTCCAAAAAGGAACAAGTGAAAATTTAATCAATAATTTCGCCAAAAATCCTAATTTTAACAAAAAAATATATTTCATTGTGTTTTTTATTGAAATTAATGTTAACGTATCTAAAATATATTTTCAAAAAAATTAAAGGCTTTTTTAAATTTGAATTTTAAAATTTTCTTTTAAAAATTAAATTTAAAACATAAAAAAAAAATTTTAAAAATAAAAAATTTTAAAAAACAAATTTTAAAAATTTTTTATATTATTTTTAAAATTTTTATTTTAAAAAATATATTTTTTTTTTAAAAAAAAAAAATATATATATTCCACCAATCCACAGATGATCCCGGACATTAGGGCTGTTTTACCAGGGACGAGCCATCGATCCCGCCAACAGCACTCTCCTTGGTCTCCCCTTGGGCCCCCTGTCATCTGGTCCTGGAAAAAAAAATCTCCGACCTCGGACGATGGAAGGTAGGATGAAAAAACATTGATACACATGATGCCTTCTCCTACTCACCAGGTGCCTGTCAATCCAAAACTTACATCTTCCCCGGATGTTCCCCAGCCTTCAACAGCCCGAAACTCGGGAATACGACTCTCTCCTCAAGACCATGCTAGAGAGTTTTGCTTTCCTCGAAGTGGACAGTGGTTCAAGCTTTTTCCCAGTCAGATTTGGGGGGGCTGGGAGCGCAAATCCTCCCAGATTGCCCTCCAAGCCTTCTTATCCTTTTCCCAAATAGCATCAAATGAGCTAATAAAACAAAATTCTTCCATACAACCTCAGTGATTCAGCAGGAATACAGGCCCCTATACCCAGTGCCACCCGAAGGGGAGTCGCTGCTCCAACCCCAAAACCTGGAAGAACAGCTACAAACAGTCAAGCTGGGACCCCCTTGTTAAAAAGATACTTCCCAATATGCTCAGGGCCGTAACATCAGACGGAACTCCCCCGTCTCTAGCCGTGAGTGCACCCCCCTGGGGACTTCCTCCAAACAGTTCCCTTTTTCGGCCATGGGAACACGCCTGGCCCCTAGACCCTTCGTATTGCAGTGGCTCTGCGCCTTGCTGCCCCCACCCGAATATACGTGTATTTGCGGCGTGCCAAGGACCAATATGGTCAAATGGTCTTAACTGTTCTAAAACAAGGGTTGGCATGCAAGACACAATAGGTAAACGACATCAAAAAGAGAACCCTCGCTAAAAGGGGGGCCCAGCCGGGGGACCTCGATCACTCCCCAAACAACGCCCAAAACCCAAACAAACCGCGACAGGATCACCATCTATCCTTGGAAAAATTTGGCAAGCTCTTAGCATGGGATTATACCTGCGTGTCGACACTGGCTGACACCTACATCCACCCTGGTGTTGGGCGACGGGGAGGGCTTGACCACAGAGAGGAGTACAAGTCGGCAAGTACAGGGACATAAGCCAAGTATAAATTTTGTCCCAGTGGGACCCGGAGACCTTGGGAGCGTGGGAAAAATTTCAACTTTTCCCTTTAAAAGAGCTGGGTTCCAGACTCATCAACACCACCAGGGACCCAAGGGCAGCCACGTTCATGTTCCAGCGTCTCAGCGTGGCCACCCAAAAGGGAAACGCATGCTGCATACTCGGCTCGCCCCCGGCTTCGGGGAGCTGGAGGAGATTCATAATCTTTAATATTGTACCATTGTATTCATGTTCATGTTTGTGTGTTTTATAAATGTTTCTGTCTATTAATAAAGCATTTATAGTATGTAAAAAAAAAAAAAAAAGTAAGGTGATGAGGATAACAAAGAATAGGTGACGAAAAATTGGATATCAAATTGGAGAGAGTATGGAGGGGGAATGTATTCAGATATTTGGGGTGGACATGCGGCGGATGGGTCTATGAAGGATGAGGTGAATCATAGAATTTATGAGGGAAAAGGGGAATTCCGGGTGTGGAGACAGGCGGTCCATGGAAGTAAAGAGGGGAATGTGAGGGATAGTTATACCAACGCTCTTATATGGGGGTGGGAAACATGGGGGATGAATGTTGCAACGGGGGAGAAGGCTGGGGGGGAGTGGAGATGTCATGTCTGAGGTCAATTTTGGTGTGAATAAGAGAGAATTCGGAGTTTGGAAATTGGAGGGGGGCGGGATTAAAAACGATTGTCAGAGAGCTGGGGGGGGAGGGGTTTAATGAGAGAATGGGAACAAATGACTTCGAGTGTATAAATCTGTAGTGGAGGGAAGGCAGGGGGGGCCAAAGGGTTGGGGGGGGGGAAAAGTTTTTTGTGCGGGGGGACTTTCCCGCAACATTTTTATTTGATAGGATGAAACATAGGGTTTTTAAAACTTGACGTGCTGTTGGAGTGTAGGGAAGTAAAGAAAGGGGGTTTAGGAAACCCAGGGGGCTTGAGTTCTGGAGATGGGAAGTAGTGCCGGACCCGAAGGAGGGTGTTTTTTGCAGTTTATAACTTTTTAGTGTAAAAAACACCCTTCTGGCAAGACAGTGTGGGGTGAATGATGATGAAGTTTTTTTTTTGGGCCACCTGCCTTGGTGGGGAAACGGCCGATTTGTTAATAAACAAATATATATATATATATATTTGTTTATGTCGTGCCGATTAGGTAAAATGGGCCTTGAAGGGAAATCATTTAAAAAAAATTTAAAAACCCTTTTTAAAATTTTCTCTTATCGTTTAAAGATATATTTTCATTTATGTTAATGTAAAAAATTATAACTTTTTACCAAAAAATTGAAAACTTACCTAACCTTATTTTAACAAGCGCAATTTAATTTAGCCTAACCCAACTAAATATATTTTAGATACGTTTTTCAATAATTTAATAATAAAAACACAATGAAATATATTTTTTTTTTGATTTAAAAACGATTTTGCGAAATAATTGCATAAAAAATTTTCCTTGTCTTATATGGCAAGATGAAAGTTGCTATTTAAGCCAAAATCGCCAGTTTTTTCCCAATCGGCGACATATATATATTGTAGCATTTATGGATTTGGAAAAGGCGGGGACTGGGTGGATAGGGGGGCAATGTGTCAGATGTTGCAAATATGTATTGGAATAGGAGTTAGGTTGAAAGCAGTAGAGTTTTTACGGGGATAGTGAGGCTCAGGTTAGAGTATGTAGGAGGGGGGAGATTATTTCCCAGTAGAAGTAGGCTTTGAAAAGGATGGGGATGTCACCATGGTTGTTCAATGTATTTAAGAGGGAGTAAGAGAAGGAATGTCTGTTGGCAAGAGGTGTGGGTTTAAAAAGATAAAAATTTAAACCCTGGGAGTTGTCATTTTCCCTTTTGGGAACACTGTGTTTTTGGGAGATTCTGAAGAAAGTTGCAGGGTTGGTGGAGGGTTTGGGTTTGGGGATGAAAAGGGGAAATTAAAAGGAATATAGAAAAGTAAGGTGATGGGATAAAAAAAAATTGGTAAAAAAGTTGGATATCAGTTGGGGGAAAAGTATGGAGGATGTGAATATATTCAGATATTTGATAGTGGTGGTGGAGATTAAAAAAAAAGGATGAATCATAGAACTGACGGGGAAAAGGGTGAGTGGTGCACTGGGGCTGTGGAGAAAAAACTTTGTCCGGGGGAAAAAAAAAGGGGAATGTGGGGATATTATAAAACTTATAGGGTGTGAAACATGGTGGTGAATTTTCCCAACAAGGAGGGCAATGTGGGTGTGAATATAAGAGAATCCTTGTTTGGAATTAGTAGGAGGTGGGGATAAACAAAACTATTATCCAGAGAGCTGGGGGGGGGTTTTGAGGTGGTTCGGACATGTAGAGAGGATGGAAAAAATAAAAAATTTTAAAGTGTATAAATCTGTTGGGAAATGCGGGGTGGGGTGGGCCTGGGGGTTGGATTGGGGGAAAAAGGGGTTTTTTGGTGAGAGGGTTGGACTTCAATCAAAAAGTAGCTTGTTGACGGGTGAAGGGAAAACAAAGGTTTTTTCGGATTGACGTGCTGGGAGGTGGAAAGGGAACATTTATGAAGGAATTCGGGGAAAACCCGGGAGGCCAGACTTGAGTCCGGAGATGGGGAAATACAGTGCCGGCACTCGAAGGGGGGTGTTAATGTTGCAGTTTTTTTAACTGTAGTGTAACCGCGTCTGACAAGACAGTGATAAGTGAATGATGATAAAATTTTTTTTTTTCGGGCCACCCGCCTTGGTGGGGACAGCCGATTTTAGCTATTGGCCCCAAAAAATATATATATATATATATATATATATATATATATATATATATATATATATATATATATATATATATATATATATATATTTTTATATATATATATATAAATATTTTCTTTTTCAACACGTCGGCCGTTTCCCCCTGAAGGGGGGTAAAAAAGGGAAAAAAAAAATGTTTTTTTTTCATTTATAAAAATACGGAGAAGGGGGTTTTTCCCCTTGTCCCGGCATTTAGTACCTTTTGACAATGCAGGAGGTTCTTCCCTTCCCCCCTGGAAAAAAAAAAAAAACTAGTGAAAAAAAAAAACCCCGGGGGTGTTTTTTTTTTTTTATATATATATATATATATATATATATATATATATATATAAATTTTTATATATATTATTGGGCCGTTGGGGGAAAAATGGTCAATTAGAAAAAACTCATTTAAAATTAAGCCTTTCAAAATTTTCTCTTATAGTTTAAAGATATATATTTTTTATTTATGTTAATATAAAAATTTAAATTTTGTACCAAAAAACTTTGAAAACCTAAAAAAATAAACACAAACACAATGAAATATTTTTTTTTGTTATGTTCAGAATGATTTTGGGAAATTATTGCATACAAAAATTTTTACTTGCTTATCGGGAAGGTGACGTTTATTTAAAAAATTTCAATTTTACCTAATCCGACAAAAAAAAAAAAATATATATATTATATATATATATATATATATATATATATATATATATATATATATATATATATATATATATATATATATATTATATATATATATATGATGTATATACACACAAAAGTCTGTCACCTGGCGAGAGTCACGTCTGGTCAGGTTATACACACACACTGTTGCAAAACCCGAACAACATAATTGGGTTGAATGGTTGAGGCCATTTGGGCCCGCGTCCAGTATTCTGGGCTGCAGCGCCCGGTGTGACTCACCATAGTTTTTGTCGGGGGGGAACCCCACATAAAGGCAAGTCCACGACGACTGAGCGGGGTATCTAGCCTTACTACCTCCTTTGTATGATACACAGCACTGAGTAGTGGAACACTTCCTACTCAGTTTCCCCTATTCCTCGGGCCCCGAGTCCCCCGTTCGACGGGCCCGGTTCCGCTGCCCACTAAGTTACTCCCGCTGGACTTGTTTCCTGCTGGCCCGTGGCTTAGTTTAGCTGGCCCATCGATTGGTTTTGCTGGCCTTCATCATTACCCTGGGTTGGCCTCTGGCCCGCTGGGCGGGAGGGGGCCCACGGGGTTATTACAGATTTGCCGGAAAAGGGGGTTTTGACACGGACGAGAATGATGATAACTCAGAAAAGGGTGTCTTGTAACGGTGGGGGAAGGGAGTTATAACACGGGAACAATGTCTTGGCACGGGAGACGGGTGTCTATGCCGGACAAGGGGGGGTTTGACCGGTTGAAATGTGTTTAATTTCAGAGACAAAAGGGGTCTTTGCAGGATGTAGGTGGGGTTTTAACAAAGACAAAAGGGGGCCTTGTGGCCGGAAAAGAAGTGGTGCATAACTTTGTTTGGATTGAACTAAGAAATGATAGTTTTTGGTTATGTCTGTGACAGTTTTCCAGGTCTTTAATATTAGAATGTCGGGACTTTTCTGGTTTGTAGATTAAAATGTGTTTTGTTATACCTTAGTACAAATTTAAACGCTTATGTACAAAGTCATATCATGCTTTATATTTTTTGTACAGATTTTTACCGTCAAGGCGGGGGACATTCCCTGGGGCTGCTAAAATTTATGTAGGAGAAACAGCAAAAACCTCGAAACCCCTCAAGAAAACATTAACGCAGAAACGATAACCGAACAACCCCTTAAAACACCGAAATTCCAAAATCATCTCATGAAATTCAAAGACGGCCACTAGTAATCAAAGAAACTAATTTCCCTAGACCAAATGCCTTGAATCACACTTATCTCTGTTTCAACACAATTAAACTAAAAAAGGGAGCTTCACCATCTCTGAAGTCTTAAAAAATCCTCCCGAAAAAGTAAACCCCCATCACATATTCTCCTGCTTATTCAACACAACACATGTAGATGTGGAACCTCCACAGGCCTTCTATTTTCAACCCGGGAAAAAATTTTTTTCCATTGTTATACTACCCCCAAAATTTGTTTTTTTACCTTTTTCATGTCTATTGATTGTTCTACCTTATTGTATTACTACTACTAAATACTTATATCATACTTTCTACCCCATATTTCACCTCCTTTGAATATATATATCCCCTGTGTCCATGTATCCTTTAACGGCTTGACAAACTCCTGGAGAGCGAAACGTTCCCAAAAAAAGTCACATTAGTTGCATTTGTGTCCTTTTTTTAACATATTGTCGGTAATTTACCAATATTATTACAATATTTTACTAGTAGAAAAAAATATATATTTGAGCTATTTGTCTTATTTTTTCCCGGACAAAAACCTTTATTATTTTTTTTTCGGTATTGCATTATTGGTTTGAACGTTTTTGAATAACAGGCCGGGTAATGGGTTTCCATGCTCCGTAACTAATATTAATATTGTTCCCCCCACACATGTCTTCCCGGGGGGGGGCACGTCTGGTCAAAAGGATAAAACACACACACATGTCTTACCTGGCAGGGGCACGTCTTCGGTTCCCCCACACACATGTCTGTCACCCGGGAGGGACGTCTGGTCAAAAGGGTTTAAAAAACACACACACATGTCTGTCACCTGGCGGGGGTCACGTCTGATCAAGGTTTACCCAAACACAAACATGTCTGTCACCCGAGGGTCACGTCTGGGCGGTTATCCCACACACACAGTCTTT
>WNWK01030296.1:0-22500 GCA_009830355.1 Cherax destructor
CTGGTGTGGGTCGCATCCTGGGGGACAAGATTCAGGACCCCAATGGAAATAAGACACAGTCCTCGATGATGCACTGACTTTCTTGGGTTATCCGGGGTGGCTAACCCTCCGGGGTTAAAAATCCGAAGAAATCTTATCTTATTTTCTTTAATGACTGTTAGATAAGATATTACACTGTGCTTCATTCGTGTAAAAACAAAGTGATTTTTATAATGGATACATTAAATATAAAGGCATACATTCGATAAACTAGGTTAGACTATGTAAGATTAGGCAGGAAGCAAGACAAGTGTTTCTTGACGCCGGTCGTCACTCATGTGATGGCCAGCCACTAGAGATGTTGCTCATCTGATTGAGGTCTTACATTGGCTTATCAGTCCACCTCTTTAAAAATTAAGAATATATTTAAAACAAAAAGTAACATTTCTTAATTTTCAGAAGTTCTCCCTGTGTGTGTGCGCTGTATGATCCTTGTGGTTTAGCGCTTCTTTTGATTATAATAATAATACCTGTGTGTGTGTGTGCTATGTCGTGCCGAATAGGTAAAACTGGTCAATTAGCAAGAACTCATTTAAAATTAAGTCCTTTCTAAAAGTTCCTCTTATACGTTTAAAAATACATTTTTTTCATTTATGTTAATGTAAAAATTAATAATTTTGTACCATAAGAACCTTAGAAAACTTACCTAACCTTGTTATAACGAGCGCAATTTAATTTAGCCTAATCCAACTAAATATATTTTAGATACGTTTACCTTTAGAGGGTTTCGGGGGTCAGCGCCCCCGCGGCTCTGAGACCAGGCCTCATGGTGGATCAGGGTCTGATTAACCAGGCTGTTACTGCTGGCCGCACGCAAACTGACGTACGAACTACAGCCCGGTTGGTCAGGTACTGACTTTAGGTGCCTGTCCAGTGCCTTCTTGAAGACAGCCAGGGGTCTATTGGTAATCTCCTTTATGTATGCTGGGAGGCAGTTGAACAGTCTTGGGCCCCAGACACTTATTGTGTTCTCTCTCAATGTACTCGTAGCGCCACTGCTTTTCATTGGGGGAATGTTGCATCTCCTGCCAAGTCTTTTCCTTTCATAGGGAGTGATTTTCGTGTGCAGGTTTGGTACCTATCCCTCCAGGACCTTCCAAGTGTATCTCTCGCCTGTGTACCAGGGAATACAGATAAAGGACCTTCAACCGTTTCCAGTAATTTAGGTGCGTTATCGTACTTATGTGTGGCGTGAAAGTTCTTTATACACTCTCCAGGTCAGCAATGTCGCCAGCCTTGAAGGGGGCTTGGCGGCCCTAGTTTTGAAGGTTCTCATTATCCATCCTATCATTTTCCTAGCAGATGCGGTAGATACAGTGTTCTTGTCTTTGAAAGCGAGATCCTCTGACATTATCACTCCCAGGTCCTTCAGGTTACTTTTTCGCTCTATTGTATAGTTAGAATTTGTCGAATACCCTGATACATTTTTAATTTTCTCAAGTTTTCCATATCTGAGTAGTTGAAATTTCTCCTCGTTGAACTTCATATTGTTTTGAGTGGGTCATTTGAAGATTTGGTTGATGTCCGCTTGGAGTCTTGCGGTGTCTTCGATGGAGGTCACTGCCATGGCAATCCGGGTGTCATCCGCAAAGGAAGACACGGTGCTATGGCTTACATCTATGACAGAAATGAGGATGAGGAATAGAATGGGAGCGAGTGCTGTGCCTTGTGTAACGTTTACAATAATTTAATAATAAACACAATGAAATATATTTTTTTCGTTAGGTTCAGAATGATTTTTGCAAAATTGTTGCATACACAATTTTCGCTTGTCTTATTCGGCAAGAAGAGCGTTGCTATTTCAGCAAACTTTTAACAAATAGTATCCATTAGTTCACAGCAGGATTCGAACCTGCACACTCTGTATGACCGTACACAGTACTGTGATACAGAGTGTGCAGGTTCGAATCCTGTTATGGACTGAGAGTAATGTTTATATGTTTATAATATATATATTAAGCTGCAGAGGTTGGTGGATGAATTTGGTAGGGTGTGTAAAAGAAGAAAATTGAAAGTGAATATAGGAAAGAGTAAGGTGATGAGGATAACAAAAAGAATAGGTGACGAAAGATTGGATATCAGATTGGAGGGAGAGAGTATGGAGGAGGTGAATGTATTCAGATATTTGGGAGTGGACATGTCGGCGGATGGGTCTATGAAGGATGAGGTGAATCATAGAATTGATGAGGGGAAAAGGGTGAGTGGAGCACTTCGGAGTCTGTGGAGACAAAGAACCTTGTCCATGGAAGTAAAGAGGGGAATGTATGAGAGTATAGTTATACCAACGCTCTTATATGGGTGTGAAGCATGGGTGATGAATGTTGCAACGAGGAGAAGGCTGGAGGCAGTGGAGATGTCATGTCTGAGGTCAATGTGTGGTGTGAATATAATGCAGAGAATTCGGAGTTTGGAAATTAGGAGGAGGTGCGGGATTACAAAACGATTGTCCAGAGAGCTGAGGAGGGGTTGTTGAGGTGGTTTGGACATGTAGAGAGAATGGAACGAGACAGAGTGACTTCGAGAGTGTATAAATCTGTAGTGGAGGGAAGGCGGGGTAGGGGTCGGCCTAGGAAAGGTTGGAGGGAGGGGTAAAGGAAGTTTTGTGTGCGAGGGCTTGGACTTCCAGCAAGCATGTGTGAGCGTATTTGATAGGAGTGAATGTAGGCATATGGTTTTTAATACTTGACGTGCTGTTGGAGTGTGAGCAAAGTAACATTTATGAAGGGATTCAGGAAACCGGCAGGCCGGACTTGAGTTCTGGAGATGGGAAGTACAGTGCCGGCACTCTGAAGGAGGGGTGTTAATGTTGCAGTTTTATAACTGTAGTGTAAAGCACCCTTCTGGCAAGACAGTGATGGAGTGAATGATGATGAAAGTTTTTCTTTTTCGGGCCACCCTGCCTTGGTGGGAATCGGCCGATGTGTTAATAAAAAAAAAATAATATATATATATATATATATATATATATATATATATATATATATATATATATATATATATATATATATATATATATATATATATATATATATAATGAATGCATGCATGCATAACAATTCGCAAACAGGCGAAATTATTTACAAACATTATCCTTCAGGCCACAGCAGGATTGGAACCTACACACTCACACTCATTGTCTCTCTCTGCATCCAAGTACGTAGAACCTCCGCCACTCAGCCAGATCCCTGTCTGGGATCGACTTTGAATAAGCAGCCACTATTATACAGTGAATGTTCATCATGTTTTATAATTGCATATTCTTCAATGTTTCGTTCAGACAGATAAATTCTCATTGTAAAGGAGAAGCAATACAGTCCTAATCTGAGGTGTTATCTTAGGTTCAGCCTTATGACAAGTTTTCCTAGCTGCCAGCAACGCCCATTCTACAAATACCTTAGTGTACCGCAATTTCGTGGCAATATCAAATATTTTCCACATTGTTCATCAAGTAACTCGGGGCTGCACGCTCGTAAGGTCTCAGAAATTAGGAAAATATTTGATATTGCCACGAAACTGCAGTTCCTTAAGAAGTTTGTAGACTCAGTGTTGCTGGCAGCTTGGAAATCTTACCATAGGACTGAACCCAGGATAACAGATCAAGAATGTGCTGGGTCTCCCATACAATGAGAATATATCTGCCCTGCCAAATGTCCTAAAAATATTCAACATAGTTTTCAAGAATTCTCGGACTGTTAAAAGCTTTTTGATAAAGATTTCTCCTCATCACTGTGTTGGTGTTTACAGGATCGGTTGCAATAGCTGCAACTTACCTTATGTGGGACAGACCGGCAAATCTCTAGATATCAGGGTATCACAACACCGATATTCGTTATGAACTGCACAGGAATCAAATGCAATTATCAGCCACATTAGGATCCGCAGTAACTCTGCAAATTGGTCAGAAACCAGAATCTTTGTTCTTTGCTCTCTTGGCTTGAATGAAATATTATAGAATCAGCAATTCTATAATATTTCATCAGCTCTACACTGACGAATTGAGTATCATTTGCTGAACCAGTTGACATTATGGATGAGCCAGCATTTACCTGAGGGTGAATTGAGTCAGCCTCTGGAAGTAGGAGGGTTTTCCCTGTTTCCTGCTTCCCCATTTTCTTTGTAATCAATGGAATTTCCCAGATACCTGATAAGATATGAAGTCTGATGGCAAGTTGATGATAGTTATGTCAATAATGTTGTGGTCGCTAGATCAGTACTAAATATTTAATGTGGATGGGCTTCAATATGCCTCTACTGCGACTGTTTTTAATATCTTCCCTTCATCTTTCTGGCACCTGCCACTTGTCTGCTTGATACCATCTCATTCTAGCCTAGAGTCGTTCTCTTGAACAACGCTTTTCTTGCCGAATAAGGCAAGACAAAAAACGAAAAAATATATTTCGTTGTGTTTGTTTATTATTAAATTATTGTAAACTTGTCTAAAATATATTTAGTTGGATTAGGCTAAATTAAATTGCCCTTGTTATAATAAGGTTAGGTAAGTTTTCTAAGGTTATTTTGGTACAAAATTATTATTTTTACATTAACATAAAGAAAAATATATATTTTTAAACGTATAAGAATTTTTTTTATAAATGACTTAATTATAAATGCAAGTTATTTTGTTCTGGCAGGGTATTATGATGAACAGGAGTTGTGGAAAATATTAGGTATTTTCCCGAAAGGTTATGTTCGATAACCTTTCCAATGTGAATATTTTTAATGTGTGACTGTTGGTACACATAATACGTAGGAATGAAGAGAGAACCAACAGACCGTCGATCTTAGGGGGGAAAGACGGCTGGGGTCAAACGGGGGGCCGGGCGTGGGTACGCCGAGATCGCGTCCCACCTTGGGTCAGTCACGTGGGAGAAGACGACGGAGGTTGAACGATGGGAGAGTTCTGACTATAATGGAGTCAGGAATAGGCGTTTACAACGACCAAATCGTGTGATTAATGGTCTCTCTTCACAATAGTGAATGTTGTGAATAATCGCCGGGAATAATGTGGGACATTAAGTCCAAGAAACTGCAATAATAGAGTGATAATGTGTTAAATAGTGACCGACGCCGCCATTACGGGTGCTAGAGGGAGGGAATGTGCGTCGGTTTGATCATTGTTCATCGTACACAATTATTAATGTATTAACTTCTAACGAGGGTAAATTAGTGAGACATTAAATCGTCGTGTGAAGTAAAGAGAATTTGGTGATGTTAATATCACGAGAGAGAATGTGTGCAGTGATTTTCGGCAGCATTCTTTTAATGACCGTATTTTGACCTCGCAATTCTGTCTCGAGAATTGTAGAGGTGTCAAGAAGTCAATACGTACTTCTATATCGGGACAACAACACCATCATCACATCTACACATATGCTGCTATGTATGATAATGTATGTAAATGTATTTGTGTATACCTGAATAAACTTACTTACTTAATCATAGTCTTGCTGGGAGTATAATCGCTACCGGGCAAGACCGCGAGGGAACACCAACAAAGGAAGCAACTCCCTCACCCACAGTAAGTACATTTATTGTTGTAACTGTGTTACTGGCCAGTAGATAGGTTGCAATGATGAATACTTGCTGTGGTTATGCCAATGATCTTAAACGACCATCACTGACACTGGGTGACTGATGATTTTAATTGTGTACTCTCTTTCTACTTCTAATCAGTCAATACTAAAATATACAGTCCACAACCATTATTGTATCGTACGTATTAGTGCGATTTATTCCAATTTATTAAACTGGTCAAGCATAGATGTGGGTTTAGAGTGAGAATATCGAAGGGAGCCCTTGGATGCGACCAGGAGTGGGTCAAGTTTTCTCTCACGCCTCACGGGGATAACCCCGGTAAATACTATAAGTCGGTCACCTCCTGTTGAGATTATCTGTTTGAAAGTGGCGGTGAAGTCAATACAGGTAGTCTCACAATTCCCCACAGGAGTAATCGATGTTATAAAACTATGCATTAATTTTTGTTGCCTCAGCTGGTAAGCTGGTGTTAACATTATATATATATATATATATATATATATATATATATATATATATATATATATATATATATATATATATATATATATATATATATATATATATATATATATATATATACTGTGGAAAATATTAGTATTTTCCGAAAGTTGTAATTGATAAACTTTCCAATATGAATAGATATCATTAATGTGTTGCTGTTGGCTTAACATTAACTGAAAAGAACCAACGAATTAACAAGCATGCGCGAGATGCCTCGTCAAGTGGGCAGAGGAGCTGGGTAGAGGGACTGGGCTGTGAACAGCGAGCCTACCCACCCGATTTGAGGTGATGGGATGGCCTGTCAAATTTGGAGATTCCGGCCACCAAACCGGATTTAATTACCTCCTTTCGTAATGTGGAGGAATATCCAGTGACGCGGTGAATATAAAGTGGGACAATCGGTCTAGGAGGTCCAGTAATAGGACAATAATTGTGAAATAAGACGTGCCGCCGGCGAGTGATGCGGTCATAGGCCTATATGAACTCAGTGAAGCGACCATACGGCAGGATAAAGTCGTAACCCCTGATGCTGGGGAGCTTTCGTCTTAGAAGAGACTGAAATATATTCGATGAATATTGTGAAATGGTGAATATAGTGAAACCGAGTTGTAAATAAATAGGGAGTGATTGTACCGAGCGAGGCTAGCTTGGGTACGCCATACCCCGACCGCCATGTTGAATGCGGAGGAAATGAACTAACATACCGCAAGTTATCTACTCGAAATCCAAGTATCGAGACGGTGAATGTGTATAAACTAGTGGGGCATTAAGCCAGGATATACGTAATATGTAAAGTTATACGTATAAACAGTACAAAAGGTCGGATTAGTGAGAGTATCTGAATCGCTACCCCGACCAACCACATGTTAACTAACGCCCGGTCTCGTGGGCGTATAAGAGTTCAAGGAAATTAACCTTCCTTGACTCGACGAGACAATTCTTACCATCGCGATCGAATCAGATCGCAGGAGGACGTCAACAAGGAAACGACTCCCTAATCTAAAGCTAAGTAATCTGCTGTCGTCTTTGTTATTGGCCAATGATATTGTTACGCACAGTAGATGTACTTTAGCTAGGTCAACGATCTACAATGCACCACTATGATGCTGTTAATTAGGTGAGTGATGGTCATGTTCACTTAATTGTGTGTTCTCTACCTCTCCTGCTTGATCAGTTGTTTAATAACCTATACAGTCCACTTAAACTTAATTATACCATAACTATTAATATTATCTACTCAGATTTATTTATACTGGTCCAGAGTGCAGTGGGTTAACGTGAGAATATCATAGGTACCCCTTGGGTGCGGCCAGGAGTGGGTAAAGTTCTCATATACCTTAAAGGGAATGACTGCGGTAAAATTATATGAGTCGGTCATCTCCCTGGGGGTTTGTTTATTGCTAGTGGCGGTGTCCCAGATAGCCTTATCTCCCACAATTCCCCACAGCGCCCGTTGGTCCGTCCTGAACCGGATGTGATTAGTGAATTAATCATTATTGAATTAATAAATAAGTGACTGATTGTAGGAAGTGAGTATAGAGTACACAGTTAATTAATTGTGTGGTGGACAGTAATTAGTCCAATTAATTTTTAGCACAGGCGTGGCTACGATTTGTGCAAGAGTGAGGTGTGAGAGTCACCTTTATAAACAATTTATTTAATTTGTACCCTCAGCGGTTATTGATCCTATAACCATGGCTGAACTTAATGGAGTTAGTGTGGTGGCAAGCCCATGAATAATAAAGGGTCTATTTAATTTGTACCCTCTGCGGTTATTGATCCTATAACCATGGCTGAACTTAATGGAGTTAGTGTGGTGGCAAGCCCATGAATAATAAAGGGTCTATTTAATTTGTACCCTCAGCGGTTATTGATCCTATAACCATAGCTGAACTTAATGGAGTTAGTGTGGCTGGCAAGCCTATGAATAATAAAGGGTCTATTTAATTTGTACCCTCAGCGGTTATTGATCCTATAACCATGGCTGAAGTTAATGGAGTTAGTGTGGCTGGCAAGCCCAGGGAGACTAATGTGAAACTGGCACCCTCCGTAGTAAGCAATGACTCGGTGGGACCAGTAAGTGTTTTGATAGGCAGTGACTATTATGCCACCTTCGTGAAGGGTATGACGAAGAAAGGTGGAGTCACTCTTCTCAACACGGGTGCAGGCCATGTCATTTATGGCAGGCTTCCTCGCAGTAATGAATGACTGGAGGAAGCCATAAATGCAGTCACTGTGTGTCTTACGCACGAAACGCCGCCCCAGAGTACATATTCTTCTATAGAGAATGCCGTTGAACCAGTACACAAGTTATGGGAACTGGACAGTATCGGGATTAATGTAAATGAAGAAAGTCCAGATGATTCCTTCACTCAGGAACAATACCTGAAGGCTGTTAAATTTGAGTCTGGACAATACTGGGTGCGACTCCCATGGAAGCTAAACCATCCGGAACTACCCACTAATTACCGGATGGCGTATGGTCAGTTAAAGGCCCAGCTCCACGAATTGAGTAAGACACCAGAATTGTTGACTGCTTATAATACAATAATTAATGAACAGTTAAATAATCAGTTCATAGAGGAGGTACCCCCTGAGCAAGCCAATATTTATGGCCACTACTTACCTAATCACGGAGTGAAGAAGGATTCCAAAACCACTCCTTTGAGGATCGTGTTTAATTGTAGTGCCAGGGGTAATAAAAATGTACCTAGTTTGAATGATTGTTTGATGACAGGTCCGTCGCTGACGGAAAAATTGGGTGATGTGTTATTGAATTTCAGAGTTAATAGTTATGCCTTTACGGCAGACATAAGTAAAGCTTTCCTGAGAGTGGGATTGCAAGAAACGGATCGGGATTACACAAGATTTCTGTGGCCAGAGGATCCTAGCAATCCACTTAGTCCGCTGAAAACTTTCAGATTCAGAAGTGTCTTATTTGGGGCTACTTCTAGTCCGTTCTTACTTCAGGCGACGATAAATGCGCACCTTAAACGTACAGGTGGTCCACTGAGTGAAATAATGAGTAAACAATTCTATGTGGACAATTTCCTGGGTGTGACGTCAACTGAAGAGGAGCTAATGAAGATATATGAAGGGGCTAATGACATAATGCAAGGTGCAAATATGCCTCTCAGGGAGTGGAACAGTAATTCGTCCAGGTTAAAGGACCGAATAAATAAAGATAATCCCGGCGATGAAGTATCTGGGTGTAGCAATGTATTGGGACTGACTTGGGATACTGAAAGAGACTTGATATCGTTAAAGCCTAATAATTATAGTATGCCCAAGAAATTAACGAAGAGAACTCTGCTTGCTGAAGTTTCAAAATGTTTCGATCCACTAGGCTTAGTGGCGCCTCTTACAATCCGAGGGAAATTATTGGTACAAGAGGCATGGAAGCAGAAGTGTGCTTGTGATGAAACCCTACCTGAGGAATTCGTTAACAGGTGGGAAGAATTAATTGGTGATTATGAGAAAGTTCCAATGTTGGAGTTCCCGCGGTGTAGCCCGCCCTGGAGTGGAAAATACACTCCGCATTTTTTGTGATGCTTCTAAATTAGCGTATGGAGCAGTCGCTTATCTTCAATGTGATAAAGATATTTCTCTTGTCATGTCTAAAACTAAAGTGGCTCCAATTAAATTACGTACCTTACCTCAGTTGGAATTAACCTCCATTTATGTGTGTGTCAAATTAGCTGATTATTTACGGAGTAAATTGCCAGAGATAAATATTAGCGACACCATAATTTAGTCTGATAATGAGGTATCCTTGCAGTGGATTCGTAACGAAAAACAGCAAGATTGTGTACGTGCAAAATAGTCGCAAAAAATTACGAGATACAATTTGAATCGTCTAACAACGAACTCTGCCCGGCCGCAGTGTGGAAAATATTGGTATTTTCCGAAAGTTGTAATTGATAAACTTTCCAATATGAATAGATATCATTAATGTGTTGCTGTTGGCTTAACATTAACTGAAAAGAACCAACGAATTAACACGCATGCACGAGATGCCTCGTCAAGTGGGCAGAGGGAGCTGGGTAGAGGGGACTGGGCTGTGAACAGCGAGCCTACCCACCCGATTTGAGGTGATGGGATGGCCTGTCAAATTTGGAGATTCCGGCCACCAAACCGGATTTAATTACCTCCTTTCGTAATGTGGAGGAATATCCAGTGACGCGGTGAATATAAAGTGGGACAATCGGTCCAGGAGGTCCAGTAATAGGACAATAATTGTGAAATAAGACGTGCCGCCGGCGAGTGATGCGGTCATAGGCCTATATGAACTCGGTGAAGCGACCATACGGCAGGATAAAGTCGTAACCCCTGATGCTGGGGAGCTTTCGTCTTAGAAGAGACTGAAATATATTCGATGAATATTGTGAAATGGTGAATATAGTGAAACCGAGTTGTAAATAAATAGGGAGTGATTGTACCGAGCGAGGCTAGCTTGGGTACGCCATACCCCGACCGCCATGTTGAATGCGGAGGAAATGAACTAACATAACGCAAGTTATCTACTCGAAATCCAAGTATCGAGACAGTGAATGTGTATAAACTAGTGGGGCATTAAGCCAGGATATACGTAATATGTAAAGTTATATGTATAAACAGTACAAAAGGTCGGATTAGTGAGAGTATCTGAATCGCTACCCCGACCAACCACATGTTAACTAACGCCCGGTCTCGTGGGCGTATAAGAGTTCAAGGAAATTAACCTTCCTTGACTCGACGAGACAATTCTTACCATCGCGATCGAATCAGATCGCAGGAGGACGTCAACAAGGAAACGACTCCCTCATCTAAAGCTAAGTAATCTGCTGTCGTCTTTGTTATTGGCCAATGATATTGTTACGCACAGTAGATGTACTTTAGCTAGGTCAACGATCTACAATGCACCACTATGATGCTGTTAATTAGGTGAGTGATGGTCATGTTCACTTAATTGTGTGTTCTCTACCTCTCCTGCTTGATCAGTTGTTTAATAACCTATACAGTCCACTTAAACTTAATTATACCATAACTATTAATATTATCTACTCAGATTTATTTATACTGGTCCAGAGTGCAGTGGGTTAACGTGAGAATATCGTAGGTACCCCTTGGGTGCGGCCAGGAGTGGGTAAAGTTCTCAAATACCTTAAAGGGAATGACTGCGGTAAAATTATATGAGTCGGTCATCTCCCTGGGGGTTTGTTTATTGCTAGTGGCGGTGTCCCAGGTAGACTTATCTCCACAATTCCCCACATATACTATATATATATATATATATATATATATATATATATATATATATATATATATATATATATATATATATACAAAATGCCCTTCTAGGGCAGGGTAGGTGCCAAGGATGGAGCTTGGTACCATCTGCAGCTCGTAAGCCTGCCCTTCCCATTAGGGAAGGTGGCAGACCAGAGAGGCCTAGCATCTATCTACCTCCATGCCTCGTGCTGGTGGGGAATGTGGCTAGGCTTGGGGCCAGTTGGTCCCGCCGATGAGGGTATCCCCCCATGGGAGACATAGGTCTCTGACACTCCCACGCCAGGGAATCGGAGCCGGGTCGCCATCTGATAAAGACCCGGGCCGGGAGAATTCCCGGTGAATCATCACCTCCTCCTCCACCTATATATATATATATATATATATATATATATATATATATATATATATATATATATATATATATATATATATATATATATATATATATATATATGCAAGACAACCACTTTGAAAAATAAAAGGAATTCCAAGCGCTTTCGTGACTACTCACATTATCAAGGAACTATAAAAGGAAACGTGACAAGAGGACTTATATAAGGGGCAAGACTACACCTCACAGTCACATCACACAAACAAAGACGACACCTCACAGTAGCGTAACATCGCACGACTCTGTGAAGAGGAACATAAGAAAGGACCTGAAACTCTTCCCAAGAATTAAGATTAGTCCAATTTATCATTAAAGTATTTGACATGTAGCTCTGAGTTGTTATCTATGTTGTTTTACTCCCTATTGTATTCTTGTCAATGTATTTTGTCAATGTATTTTGTCTTGAAATAAATTTTATATATATTCATAAGATAGGGTGGTAGGGGAAGTGGAAAATATATATATATATATATATATATATATATATATATATATATATATGTCGTGCCGATTAGGTAAAACTGGTCAATTAGCAAGAACTCATCTAAAATTAAGTCCTTTCTAAAATTTTCTCTTATACGTTTAAAAATATATATTTTTCATTTATGTTAATGTAAGAATTTATAATTTTGTACCAAGAGAAACTTTGAAAACCTACCTAACCTTATTACAACAAGCGCAATTTAATTTAGCCTAACCCAACTAAATATATTTTAGATACGTTAACATTAAATTAATAATAAACAAACACAATGAAATATATTTTTTCGTTATGTTCAGAACGATTTTGGCGAAATTATTGCATACACAAATTTTCACTTGTCCTATATGGCAAGGTGAGCGTTGCTATTTAAGCCAAAATCGCAAGTTTTACCTAATCGGCACGACATATATATATATATATATATATATATATATATATATATATATATATATATATATATATATATATATAGTAGGTTGGTAGTCAGCAACCACCCAGAGAGGTACTACCGTCCTACCAAGTGAGTGTAAAACGAAAGCCTGTATTTGTTTTACATGATGGTAGGATTGCTGGTGTGTTTTTTCTGTCTCATAAACATGCAAGATTTCAGGTACGTCTTGCTGCTTCTACTTACACTTAACAACTGAACAACGTCTGCGTACAACACCGAAATTCCAACAATCATCTCATGAAATTCAAAGACGCCCGACTAGTAATCAAAGAAACTAATTTCCGTAGACGCAAATGACTTGAATCAGCACTTATCTGTGTTTCTAACACAATTAAACAAAACAAAGGCAGCTTCACCATCTCTGAAGTCTTAGCAAGAATCCTCCTGAAAACAGTAAACCCTACCATCACATAGTCTCTCCTGCTAATTCAACACAAGCACATCGTAGATGTGGAACACTCCTACAGGCCTTCGATATTTCAACCTCCAGCAGAAATATTTGTCTAACCTATTGTTATACTACCCTAGTATTTGTTTTATCACCTTTTACTCATGTGCATATTGATTGTTCTACCTTATTGTATTACTACTACTACTACTATATCACTACTACTACCACCACTAGTATTTCACCTCACTTTGAGAGTATATATAAACCCACTATGTCCATTATGGCTTGTAACGGCTTGAGAAAGCTCCTGGAGAGCGAAACGTTGCCACAATAAAATGTCACATTAGTTGCATTTGTGTCCTTTTACTTAACATATTGTCGGTAATTCTACCAATATTATTACTTACACTTAGGTCACGCTACGCAAACATGTACACGTTTATGTATACACACTCATCTGAGTTTTCTTTGATTTTATCTTAATAGTTCTTGTTCTTATTGCTTTTTCTTTCATATCCATGGGGAAGTTGAATAAGAATCTTTCCTCCATAAGCCATGTGTGTTAACATAAGAACATAAGAAAGGAGGAACACTGCAGCAGGCCTGTTGGCCCATACTAGGTAGGTCCTTCACAATCCGTCCCACTAACAGAATATTTGCTCAACCCAATTTTCAATGCTACCCAAGAAATAATCTTTGACAATTCTACCCACTCATGCGCGAGTCCCACTCAAATCCAACCCCTCTCACTCATGAATTTATCCAACCTAAATTTTAAACTACCCAAGGTCCTAGCTTCAATAACCCTACTAGGCAGACTGTTCCACTCATCAACTACCCTATTTCCAAACCAATACTTTCCTATATCCTTTCTAAATCTAAACTTATCTAACTTGAATCCATTATTGCGGGTTCTCTCTTGGAGAGATATCCTCAAGACCTTATTTATATCCCCTTTGTTAATACCCATTTTCCACTTGTATACCTCGATCATGTCTCCCTCATTCTACGTCTTACAAGTGAATGTAATTTTAGGGTCTTCAATCTTTCTTCGTAAGGAAGATTTCTAATGATATGTATTAATTTAGTCATTCTACGCTGAATGTTTTCTAACGAATTTATGTCCATTCTGTAATATGGAGACCAGAACTGAGCTGCGTAATCTAGGTGAGGCCTTACTAATGATGTATAAAGCTGTAATATAACCTCTGGACTTCTGTTGCTAACACTTCTTGATATAAATCCCAGTAATCTATTTGCCTTATTACGTACGCTTAGGCATTGCTGTCTTGGTTTAAGGTTGCTGCTTACCATCACCCCCAAGTCCTTCTCGCAATCTGTATGGCTAAGTTCTACGTTATTTAACTTATAAGTGCTTGGGTTATGGACACTCCCGAGCTTCAGAACCTTGCATTTATCTACATTGAACTGCATCTGCCACTTTTCTGACCACGAATTAAGTTTGTCTAAATCTTCCAAGGTCCTAGTTTCAAATTTAGGTTGGATAAATTCATGAGTGAGAGGGGATGGATTTGAGTGGGACTCGCGCATGAGTGGGTAGAATTGTCAAAGCTTATTTCTTGGGTAGCATTGAAAATTGGGTTGAGCAATATTCTGTTAGTGGGACGGATTGTGAAGGACCTGCCTAGTATGGGCCAACAGGCCTGCTGCAGTTTTCCTCCTTTCTTATGTTCTTATGTATATGTTATGAATGAAAAGAAGCTGGATGTCCTAGCTTTAAGTGAGACAAAGCTGCTGAAGGGGGTAGGAGAGTTTCAGTGGGGAGAAATAAATGGGATTAGGACAGGGGTTTCAAATAGAGTTAGAGGTAAAGAAGGAGTGGCAATAATGTTGAATAATCAGTTATGGCAGGTAAAGAGGGAATATAAATGTATAAATTCAAGGATTCTGTGGAGTAAAATAAAGGTTGGATGTGAAAAGTGGGTTATAGTAAGTGTTTATGCACCTGGAGAAGAGAGAAGTGCAGAGGAGGGAGAGACATTTTGAGAAATGTTGAGTGTGTGGGGAGTTTTGAACCAAGTGAGAGAGTAATTGTGGTTGGGTATCTTAATGTTAAAGTAGGTAAAAATGTTGTGGATGGAGTAGTAGGTAAATTTGGGGTGCCAGGGGTAAATGTAAATGGGGAACCATTAATTGAGCTATATGTGGAAAGAGGTTTGGTAATAATTAATACATATTTTATGAAAAAGAGGATAAATAAATATACAAGGTATGATATAACACGTAAGGAAAGTAGTTTGTTGGATTATGTATTGGTGGATAAAAGGTTGATGGGTAGGCTTCAGGATGTAAATGTTTATAGAGAGGCAACAGATATATCGGATCATTATTAAGTTGTAGCTACAGTTAGAGTAAAAGGTAGATGGGACCAAAAGAAAATGGCAACAGCAAGTAAGAGAGAGGTAAAAGTGTATAAACTAAGGGAGGAGGAAGTTAGGGTGAGATATAAGCAACTTTTGGCAGAAAGGTGGGGTAGTGCAAGTATGAGTAGTGGGGGGGGGGGTTGAAGAGAGTTGGGATAGTTTTAAAAATGCAGTATTAGAATGTGGGGCAGAAGTTTGTGGCTATAGGAGGGTGGGTGCAGAAGGAAAGAGGAGTGGTGTGATAAAAGAGAAAAAGGTAGTTTATGAGAGATTTTTACAAAACAGAAGTGTTAATAGAAGAGCAGAGTATATGGAGAGTAAACGAAAGGTGAAGAGAGTGGTGAGAGAGTGCAAAAGAAGAGCAGATGAAAGAATGGGAGAGGCTCTGTCAAGAAATTTTGCTGAAAACAAGAACAAATTTTGGAGTGAGATAAACAAGGTAAGAAAGCCTAGGGAACGAATGGATTTGTCAGTTAAAAACAGAGTAGGGTAGTTAGTAGATGGGGAGCTGGAGGTATTGGGTAGATGGCGGGAATATTTTGAGGAACTTTTAAATGTCGATGAAAAAAGAGAGGCGGTAATTTCATGTACTGGCCAGGGAGGTACAACATCGTTTAGGAGTGAAGAGGAGCAGGATGTGAGTGTGGGGGAGGTGCGTGAGGCATTACGTAGAATGAAAGGGGGTAAAGCAGCTGGAACTGACGGGATCATGACAAATGTTAAAAGCAGGGAAGGATATAGTGCTGGAGTGGTTAGTATTTTTTGTTTAATAAATGTATGAAAGAGGGGAAGGTACCTAGGGATTGGCAGAGAGCATGTATAGTTCCTTTATATAAAGGGAAGGGGGATAAAAGAGAGTGTAAGAATTATAGGGGAATAAGTTTACTGAGTATACCAGGTAAAGTGTATGGCAGGGTTATTATTGAAAGAATTAGAGGTAAGACAGAGAGTAGGATTGCAGATGAGTGGGTAGGGGATGTGTAGATCAAGTGTTTACAGTGAAGCATATATGTTAACAGTATTTACATAAAGGTAGAAAAGTTTTCATTGCATTTATGGATTTAGAAAAGACAAATGATAGAGTGGATAGGGGAGCAATGTAGCAAATATTGCAAGTGTATGGAATAGGTAGTAAGTTACTGAAGGCTGTAAAGAGTTTTTATGAGGATAGTTAGGCTCAGGTTAGGGTGTGTAGGAGAGAGGAAGATTACTTCCCGGTAAAAGTAGGTCTTAAACAGGAATCTGTAATGTCACCATGGTTGTTTAATATATTTATAGATGGGGTTGTAAAAGAAGTAAATGCTAGGGTGTTGGGGAGAGGGATGGGACTAAATTATGGGGAATTAAATGCAAAATGGGAGTTGACACAGTTACTTTTTGCTGATGATACTGTGCTTATGGGAGATTCTAAAGAAAAGTTGCAAAAGTTAGTGGACGAGTTTTCGAGGGTATGTAAAGGTAGAAAGTTGAAAGTGAACATAGATAAGAGTAAAGTGATGAGGGTATCAAACAATTTAAATAAAGAAAAATTGGATATCACATTTGAGAGAGGGAATATGGAAGAAGTAAATGTTTTCAGATATTTGGGAGTTGACGTGTCAGCGGATGGGTTTATGAAGGATGAGGTTAACCATAGAATTGATTAAGGAAAAAAGGTGAGTGGTGCGTTGAGGTATCTGTGGAGACAAAAAACGTTATCCATGGAGGCAAAGAAGGGAATGTACGAAAGTATAGTGGTACCAACACTCTTATATGGGTGTGAAGCCTGGGTTGCAAATGCTGCAGTGAGGAGGAGGCTGGAGGCAGTGGAGATGTCCTGTCTAAGGGCAATGTGTGTTGTAAATATTATGCAGAAAATTCGGAATGTGGAAATTAGGAGGTGTGGAGTTACTAAAAGTATTTGTCAGAGGGCTGAAGAGGGGTTGTTGAGGTGGTTTGGTCATTTAGAGAGAATGAATCAAAGTAGAATGACTTGGAGAGCGTATAAATCTGTAGGGGAAGGAAGGCGGGGTAGGGGTCGTCCTAGAAAAGGTTGGAGGGAGGGGGTAAAGGAGGTTTTGTGGGCAAGTGTCTTGGACTTCCAGCAAGCATGTGTGAGCGTGTAAGGTAGAAGTGAATGGAGACGAATGGTTTTTGGGACCTGACGAGCTGTTGGAGTCTGAGCAGGGTAACATTTTGTGAAGGGATTCAGGAAAACCAGTTAATTGATTTAGTTGGACATGAGTCCTGGAAATGGGAAGTACAATGCCTGCACTTTAAAGGAGGGGTCTGGGATAGTGACAGTTGGGAGGGACTATTCTCAGCTGTCGTATCTGAGCGCTATATATATATATATATATATATATATATATATATATATATATATATATATATATATATATATATATATATATATAATCTTTATAGAAACTTTCACCTGGGATTCGATTTTATGTATTATTCATTATTATATATTTAACGGGCAATTTCATAAGATATTCTTCAATATTTCGCTGACGTTACTGTTAAGTTAGGTTTCTCGTTACACTTCACACAAAAAATTGTCTATTCATTTTAGTTTTCTTGTTTGATCAAAATGGTGATTTTATTTTTTCGAAATGGAGACAGTTTATATTATCCATCGTCTGCATGACTCCACTTTAGATGATAACACTTAATTTTCCTTCTGGACTTGACACTAACGACATTTTCATCTGCATAAAAAAATGATTGACATTAAACGCTAATATTTACAGAGCACAAGAATAACAAGGGCAAGAGTCCATATTTAACTATTATTAGCTTTTTAAATTGTTTCTCAGTTAAGAGTTGAACGCCGGCGAAGTCTATGGCGATACCTAGCAATTTTTTTTTTTTTTTGCATATAACACGGGTCAGTGTCCTTTTTTTTGTAGATGTGGAGAGACCATTCATGTAAAATTGTCCTGCTATATATGGGTCCTAGTTACGTTTATCAGCAAAATACTATACATGTACTTGATAATCCCTTCAAAGGAGATGTTTGATGCTTGTGAAGAGTTTTTGATCCAAGAAACTGGAACTACACTCCACTTTTCTGATCAAATGTGATTACCTCTTATTTCGCAGTCATTGTTAAACCCTTACTGGTTTATAGCCCATCACTATGAAGATGATAATAATATACCTGATAATATATTGGGCTCTTAGACCTTGGATATAATTATTAACATGCCTCTAGTTGCTAACATCTGATCTAGTGTTATCTTTCAGAGAACACCATTCCCACGAGGCCTCTTTGGGCGGGGAAGGTACCTGAGCCAGAGCTTCCTCCCACCTGTAGCTCACAAGACTGCCATTCCCGCGAGTCCCCCCCTGGGGCGGGGAAGATGGCACACCAGAGGCATAGCTTCTCCCTACGAGCCCAGTGAGGGCGGAGAATGGGGCTAGGCCTGGTGACAGTTGGTCCTAGAAGATGAGGAGGTACTTGTACCTCCTCCCATGGCAGACATAGGTCTCAGACACTCCAAAGACAAGGAACCAAGTCCGGGTCAACATCTGGAGAGTACAGGCGAATCAAGAAGAAGTATTATTATCTTGAAGATGGGTGGGGCTCTGACCGAGTTGAGCTTCCTTTATTCAGTTTAATATCTTTATTATGCACCCATACCCCGTGGCCTGGTGGCAAAAGCTCTCGCTTCACACGGAGAGGGTCTTCGTTCGATTCCCGGCGAAGGGGTGGAAACATCGGACGTGTTTCCTTTCACCGGTTATCTTGGTTCACCCATCAGTAAAAAGGGTACCTGGGTGTTAGTCGACTGGTGTGGGTCGCATCCTGGGACAAAACTGATCTAATTTGCCCGAAATGTTCTCCATAACAAGCGGCTTTCTCTATATAGTAGTATATCAGTGATGTCAGCTAGGCCTGTATACCTTGTACATGTACTTGTAGTAAATATTATTATTATTATACCCGTCATGTGGGTGGTAGTCAAGCTCATAATGATGCATGGTATAACAATTGCCCATTTGACAAATTTACACTTAGTTATGTCTACATCAGCTGGTGGCAGTGATTTTACCTCTCTGCTATACGGATAACCCAGTCTTAGCCGGGCGGTAGTGACATCCAGAGAGTCATGCTGATTTTGTTAGATGCATCATAGACATGTGACTCCTGTATGATAGAATGATAAGTGGACCGACTGATGTCAGAAGTGACTTAGCTGCAGTGTTATCACTCCGGTGATTTTTTTTTTTAAGTTTACTTGCTTCCTTTAATGTAAATTCATTCATTCAGTTGTTTGATGCACACCGCTATTTTACTAGTGGTGAGACAATAACTGTGTAACACGACATGTCCTGTTAAGGCTCACCATTTCAGCTGCCACACGGCACCCCACGTACGTCATTACCAATATTTAGTCTGTTAGAACAATATTTTGGGAATCATGTCAATGTTCAAAAGCTTTTGTTGCTGACAGAGCGTTCTGAATTTGTTCTTGTATGTTTTCAGTGTTTTGTTTGTTTATTTAAAGGGGAAAAGGATCCATTTTGCATGTAGCTTTGAAAACTGTCATATGACCCATTGGCTATATATTCATAAATTATTTTTGAATTATATGTTTTTTAACACACCGGTCGTCTCCCACCCAGGTAAGATGACCCTGAAAAAAAAAAACCGCTTTCACCAACCCTCACTCATATCAGTCTTGTTAGAGACATGCCGACACTACAGTTCAGATGCCTCCCGAAACTGTTGTATCCCCACCCCTTCAGAGTCCAGGCACTACATGTATCACTAAGAAAATAGGGATTTCTCCGCTGTATAGTGGCACTGAGTGACCAATGAGAATAATAATGATTCCATTTCTCAGTTGTGTGAATAAGGAGGACTTTGAGGCTACTGACGGAGGGGATGCTGCTGGGGAGGTGTGTGGTCAGGTGTGGCAGACTTGGGCACTCGCTCTTACTCCCTCGATACATCTCATCGGCAGCAGTTAAGCAACAGGTGAATACAGCAGCAGCAGCAGCAGTAGAAGGAAGCAGTGAATTAGCCGCTGCTCGTCCCACTCATGAGATCCCTGGACCAAGGGTGTATCCTATTGTAGGCACTCTCCCAGAAATGATACTCAATAAATGTAAGTCTTGTAAAGTTTGTTAATATCACTTGTTGACAATATTGCCTATTAATATCATTAATTTTGCAAAGTGAGGTTTTGTAAGTCCTGAGGTTTAACCTAACCAGTGTAGTAACCTAACAGTGTGCTAACACCTCTAACCGTAGGTCTGATCATATAGGAAGTTTCTCAGCCATTGGTGTATTGAGAATCTTGGCTACGTAGTTTTCATAGATCAAACCAATTTTTATTAAGGACAGGCAGTTTTTCCATTGGACAATTTTCCAGAATTTTACCACTTTTTAATTACTTTGTCTTTAAACCAATGAATTTGTTTAAATGGATCTCTAAATTTATTCCTGCTTTCAAATATCAAGTGAGCGACTTAAGAATATGGAAGTTGCCGCAGTAAAGATCACATTCATGTAACAACACGTGACTCAAAAAAAATAATTGGTTTCTTCAAGAATATCATCTTTCACTCAGCGTGTGCCTTGATGGTGGTGTGGGGTTCATGATCCAAGGAATTAGAGCTGCCCTCCCCTCCGTATCAAACTTGATTCCCCCTTTCCCTCCGCCTTGCAATTCCCCAGGTCTATCCAGACGAGTTTAGCGCTTCTATATGAAAATAATAATAGTTTCAGTTTAGTAACTTTTTCCCCAGCCCACACTATGTTTAATGAATTATTGAGGAAATATTAAAGTTCAAATTCCTACTTTTGTATAAAAATTTAACCCAATATTTAAATTGATCCGGTTAGATATTTTTACAGACGCTTCCGCTAGGATAGTTTTTTGGTCCTGCAAGTCATTATTGGAAATATATTAATTTTAATGGAGTCTTGACATTTATTTGTAAACTAGCGTGACATAAAAATATAAGGTTTTCTTGCAACGTTCTATGGCTCATTCGGGTTTAACCTTCATCGGTTTTTCATATAATAATATATATATATATATATAATATATATATATATATATATATATATATATATATATATATATATATATATATATATATATATATATATATATATATGCTAGGAATTCGCAAGAGCAGGCGAAATATTCACAAACACTGATCTCTGGCCGACGGAGACTCGCTCTTGCGAATTCCTAGCATTGTAAAAATCTCTAGTTGTGTCGATGCATGCAGGGATGAGATGAAAAGCTGTAAGCCTTCCTGCCTGAAAGCTGGCTGCCTTGGAATAACGTCTAGCGAAAGCTGGATGCCAAGGTATTGGACCAGTGTGGTACGGTCGGTAAAGCACTGCGTACCTTGTCATGAGGTTCGTAGGTTCGAGTCTCCGTCGGCCAGAGATCAGTGTTTGATATATATATATATATATATATATAAAGGTGGAGGTGTTGATTCACCGGGAAATCTCCCGGCCCGGGTCTTTACCAGATGGCGACCCGGCTCCGGCTCCCTGGCGTGGGAGTAGCAGAGACCGAAGTCTCCCATGGGAGGGGGGTACCCCTCAGCGGTGGGACCTACTGGTCCCAGGCCTAGCCATATTCGCCCACAAGCACGTAGGTAGATAGTTGCTAGGCCCCTCTGGTCTGCCACCTTCCCCGCCCCAAGGAGGCTGACGGGAAGGGCAAGCTTGCGAGCCGCAGATGGTAGCAAGCTCCAGCCTTGGCACCTACCCTGCCCTAGAAGGGCTGGGCATGGTGATCGACCCATATAATATATAATATATATATATATATATATATATATATATATATATATATATATATATATATATATATATATATATATGTCGTGCCGATTAGGTAAAACTTGCGATTTTGGCTTAAATAGCAACGCTCATCTTGCCATATAAGACAAGTGAAAATTTGTGTATGCAATAATTTCGCCAAAATTATTCTGAACATAACGAAAAAAATATATTTCATTGTGTTTGTTTATTATTAAATTAATGTTAACGTATCTAAAATATATTTAGTTGGGTTAGGCTAAATTAAA
>WNWK01030297.1:0-23619 GCA_009830355.1 Cherax destructor
ATTAAGGCCGATAACGAGGTCCACTGTATACATAAATACAGTTACAGTTTACGCCCGCTATTCAAAGCGGCTCGGCAATAGAACATATCGTCATTAGAACAAGAAAATCGATATTTCCATGGGAACAAAATATCACGATTCGAACAAGTGCGTCCGTGACCTGTCCGCCCAGGCGTGGGAGCCAGTCCCACGTTGTTTAAACTCGAGAGAACAATACCCTGCATGCTCAACCAGACATTTCACACTTAATTATAATTGTTTGGAGTTTGTTCAGTAAGTGTGAGGCAGTGGTGGTAGAGGCAGTGGTGAGAGACAGTGCACACACAACCCGCACATATAAAAGAGAGGAGCTTACGAAGACGTTCCGACTTGGACCATTTACAAAGTCACACTAGCACAAAGGACAGGTGGAAGGGTATTTATAGGCAGGCAGACAGGGAGGGCACAAGAAAGTGGTGGAGGGGTAATGGAGGTACAGTGGACCCCGCTATTCAAACTTAATCCATTCCAGGAGCTAGTTCTCAACGCGAAATGTTCGAGTAGCGATTTAATTTTCCCATAAGAAATAATGGAAATACAATTAATCAGTTCCTGCTGTCAGGAGGCATGACAAAATAGTACTTCACGGTGAAGCTATTATTAACTTGACAGCTTATTTATCTATCACAATTCATCTAATATGACATAATAAACAATATAAATAACATAAAAACCTGATATACACTCTAGAATGAATAAAATATGTGTCATTACGGATGTGGTGGCTGGGAAGGATGGTGGTGGCGGGCATTCTCGCTACAGCTGTGAAAACATTTTCCCATTCTTTCCTCCTTCAGATGTGTTAGTATAAGAGAAAACGGAGTTTGTAATGCTATCTGCATTAGATCACTTCCAGTCAGCTCCAAGTAGTGAACAGAAATCATATGTGTCAGGCTGGTTACAGCAACAACAACTGGTTTGTTTACAAAACTCCGAACCTTCATTTAATCTTGTTTACTCACCACTGCCTCTACCACCACTGCCTCTACCACCAATGCCTCTACTACCACTGCCTCTACTACCACTGCCTCTACCACCACTGCCTCTCACCACTGCCTCTACCACCACTGTCTCTACCACCACTGCCTCTACCACCACTGCCTCTCACAACTGCCTCTACCACTGCCTCAACCACCACTGCCTCTACCACCACTGCCTCTACTACAACTGCCTCTACTACCACTGCCTCTACTACCACTGCCTCTATCACCACTGCCTCTATCACCACTGCCTCTATCACCACTGCCTCTCACCACTGCCTCTACCACTACTGCCTCTCACCACTGCCTCAACCACCACTGCCTCTACCACTGCCTCTCTCCACTGCCTCTACCACCACTGCCTCTACCACCACTGCCTCTCACCACTGCCTCTACCACCACTGCCTCTCACCACTGCCTCTACCACCACTGCCTCTCACCACTGCCTCTACCACCACTGCCTCTCACCACTGCCTCTACCACCTCTGCCTCTTACCACTGCCTCTACCACCACTGCCTCTCACCACTGCCTCTACCACCACTGCCTCTCACCACTGCCTCTACCACCACTGCCTCTCACCACTGCTTCTCACCACTGCCTCTACCACCACTGCCTCTACCACCAATGCCTCAACCACCACTGCCTCTCACCACTGCCTCTACCACCACTGCCTCTACCACCACTGCCTCTCACCACTGCCTCACACTTAATGAACAAACTCCAAACAATTATAATTAAGTGTGAAATGTCTGGATGAACGTGCAGGGTAATGTTCTCTTGAGTGTAAACAACACGGGACTGGCTCTCCAAGTGCCTGGGCGGACAGGTGATGGACGTACTTGTTCGAATCGTGATATTTTGTTTGCATGGCAATATCGATTTTCTTGTTCTAATAACGATATGTTCTATTGCCGAGCCGTTCAAATAGCGGGGTCCACTGTAGTAGTGGTAGAGGTAGTAGTGGTAGAGGTAGTAGTAGTAGTGGAGTCAGTCAAATTCTAGGGAAGGAGCACTGCAATGAAGCTGGCGACCCGCATAGGGTAAGAACAATAACACTGAGGAAAAATGAAATTAAAATAAAGAAGGACAAATACAAGGCAAAAGAAAAGAAAGAAAACCCAGAGGAGAAAGGAGAAAGAGGAGAAGGGGAAGAGATAGAAGGGAAGGAATCAGGTTAAGTCACGGGTGTTCTGAAGTTTGCAACATTTAACAATGTAATGGGAGAGGGAAAACATGTACAGAGACAAAGCCAGGGCTAAAATTCATACAGGGAAAATTGTGTATAAGGGAGGATTCAACCAGACGGCGACTGAAAGTTAGACGTAGGGTAGATAGTTTTAGCAGAAGACCAATCAATAGGATGACTGTGATCCCTGACATGACAGAAAAGACATTATTAGTGTCGGCAAGCCTAACACTATTTTTGTGCTCCTAAGTCTGTCAGAAGAGATCGGCCAGGAGGAGCAAGATATATAGAGTAAACACCAGGAGAATCTATGGGGAGGAGAGGTATGAACTAGATTAGTGCAAAGAGTGTTAGTCTGACAAAAGGTAAGTTTGATGTCTAAGGAACGGAGAGAGTTGTTGAGATTAGAGAGACCAGAGATGTAGGGAAGGCAGAGAACAGGAGAGTTCCCAGGTGTAGAGGGTTTAGGAGAAGAAAGTCCGTTTGGCACGAGAGAAAGCAGAGTCTATGAAATGGGAAGGGTAGCCAAGGCGGGAAAATGAATTATGAAGAGTGGAAATTTCTGCTTCAAGGAACTGAGGATCACAAATGCGGAGAGCACGGAGAAAGAGGGAGATAAAAGCACTTTTCTTGACAAAGGAGGCATGATAAGAAAAGTAGTGAATGTACATGCCACTGTGCATAGGCTTGCGTACACGGAAAAGCAAAACCTGTAACTGAGCGGTGGACATGAATTAGCTCTTTTGATTCTTTCGTCAGTCTTGCTCTCGTAATAATAATCTTCCAGATTTATCCACTTTTCGTGGCGCTCTCCTTCCTGCTCTTGATAACCTGTTTTCTAAGAATCATCACCTTCCTCGCTATCAACTTGCCCTTTCTTCTCTTAAATCCAACGCTAACATTGTCATGCTCTCTTCTGACAAAGGTAATTATCCTTGATCGAGAGGATTACCTCCATAAAGCTGATGTCTTGCTCTCTGACTCACGTACCTACACTCCTCTCGTTTCCAATCCTCTTGATCGCATCAAGAGAACTTTCAACAAGAAACTTAAGACTCTCTCCTACCTCTGTCCTTCTGACTTTAACCTTGTTCAACGTTTTCGGGTCATCTGTCCCTCTCTGCTTTATTTCTATGGCCTTCCCAAAACTCACAAACCTGATATTTCTCTGCGTCCCATCATATCTTCTAGAGGTTCTGTCTCTTATTCTCTTGCTTTTGGCTAGCCAAAACCCTCACTCCCTTTCTTGGCACTTTTTCTCCTGCCCACCTTCGTCACTCTCAAGACTTCATCGAACGGGTTTGCTCTCTCCCGACCTGTAAGATGCTTAGTCTTGATGTCGATCCCTCTTCACTAATGTCCCTCTGGATGATGTCCTTAATTTTCTTAGAAGAAGGCCAATGAAGGGTTACTTCATCTCCCTATACCTACTGATGTCTTTCTTGATCTTATCCGCCTTTGTGTGGACTCTAATTCCTTTTCTTTTCAAGGTAAATATTATACTCAAACCTTTGGTGCGCCATGGGCTCTCCTCTATCTCCTGTTCTTGCTAATCTTTACATGGAATACTTTAAGACTGTTCTTCTTCCCACTATTGATGTACGTCCTTCACTCTGGCTCCGCTATGTAGATGACATCTTTGCTCTTTGGCCTCATGACTCAAGTCTCTTCCAACCATTTCTTGATGCTCTTAATAATATTGCCCCTTCCATTAAGTTTAAAGCTGATTGGGAATCTAATTCTTTGCTTCCTTTCCTTGATGTTCATGTCCACCGCTCAGTTACAGGTTTTGCCTTTTCTGTGTACCTCAAGCCTATGCACAGTGGCATGTACATTCACTACTTTTCTTATCATGCCTCCTCTGTCAAGAAAAGTGTTCTTATCTCCCTCTTTCTCCGTGCTCTCTGCATTTGTGATCCTCAGTTCCTTGAAGCAGAAATTTCCACGCTTCATAATTCATTTTCCCGCCTTGGCTACCCTTCCCATTTCATAGACTATACTTTCTTTCATGCCAAATGGACTTTCTTCTCTCCTAAACCCTCTACTCCTGGGAACTCTCCTGTCCTCTGCCTTCCCTACATCTCTTGCCTCTCTAATCTCAACAACTCTCTCCATTCCTTAGACATCAAACTTACCTTTCGCCAGAATAACACTCTTCGCACTAATCTAGTTCATACCTCCCTCCCCCTATAGATTCTCCTGGTGTTTACTCTATATCTTGCTCCTCCTGTCCTCTTCAGTACTTTGGAGAAACTGGCATATCTCTTTCTGACAGACTTAGGGAGCACAAAAATAGTGTTAGGCTTGCCGACACTAATAATGCTCTTTTCTGTCATGTCAGAGATCACAGTCATCCTATTGATTGGTCTTCACTAAAACTGTCTACCCTACATCTAACTTTCACAGTCGCCATCTGATTGAATCCTCCCTTATACACAATTTTCCCTGTATGAATCTTAGCCCTGGCTTTGTCTCTGTAGATGCTTTCCTCTCCCATTACATTGTTAAATGTTCCAAACTTCAGAACACCCGTGACTTAACCTGATTCCTTCCCCTTCTATCTCTTCCCCTTCTCCTCTTTCTCCTTTCTCCTCTGGGTTTTCTTTCTTTTCTTTTGCCTTGTATTTGTCCTTCTTTATTTTAATTTCATTTTCCTCCTCTGTGTTATTGTTCTTACACTATGCGGGCCGCCAGCTTCATTGCATTGCTCCTTCCCTAGAATTTGACTGACTCTACTACTACTACCTCTACCACTACTACCTCCATTACCCTCCACCACTTTCTTGTGCCCTTCCCTGTCTGCCTGCCTATAAATACCCCTTCCACCTGTCCTTTGTGCTAGTGTGACTTTGTAAATGGTCCAAGTCGGACTGAAACGTCGTCGTAAGCTCCTCTCTTTTTATATGTGCGGGTTGTGTGTGCATTGTTCAGTCACGGTATTGGGGCCTTTTTGTTATTTATGAGAGGCAGTGGTAGTAGGGCAGTGGTGAGAGGCAGTGGTGGTAGAGACAGTGGTGAGAGGCAGTAGTGGTAGAGGCAGTGGTGAGTGGTGAGAGGAGTGGTGAGTGGTGAGAGGCAGTGGTAGAGGCGGTGGTGAGAGCGGGCAGTCTTAATGTAGAGTGCTATGGCTACGGGGCAGCGACAGCCTGGGTCATGACCTAGGCAGCTCCTATATTTTGCCATTCCCTGGGCCGGCCCAAACTCCAGTGATGGCCTATTTGCAAGAACTGTTGCAACAACATACAAGGAACTGATAGTGACAAGAAAACTGATGGTGACTACAGTGAAATGGACCAAATAGGACCAAAACGGGAGACCGGCATTCAAATACCAGACCCGCTAGCAGACGTACAACCAGACAAGCAATCGTTTTCCACCACACTGAAGTAACTGACTCAATATCAACTGCACAGTGTTCAATGAGAAGTCAACATAAGGGAAGAACCTAACCCAACAAATCGACAAGAGAAACTGTCAGGTCTGTTGTGTGAGTAGTGTTGGTTTCTTTTTCTTCCCTCAGTGCCAGGTGAGGGTGGGAGTGATTTAAACATGGCTGACTGGCATTCAATAACCAGCTACTGCCAGGCGTGCAGTAACTGGCTACTGCCAGGCGAGCGACGTTCTAACCATACTGACAGTAGCTGACCATTATATCAACTGCACCAGTGTTAATGGGAGGAAAGCACAGGAGAAACCGCTAAATCTACAAAACAAACTCAAGGAAACAGGTTATAGCTGCGGTTCTTTCCCTCAGTGCTAAAGGTGGGAAGAAAGTGGATTAGAAAAGAATATGTTTTGATAGCTGACTTCCATATTAACTGACCAGTATACATTAGGAGGAAACATAGGAGAAAACGCCAAATCTAACGACAAAACCCCAAGGAATCTGTCAGGGGCAGTGGCTGTTTTTCCTCACTGCTTTTAAAAAATGGCTGACACATCAACTCTATGAGGATCAGTCAACAACACGACAAGCCCCGCTAAATGGGATTGATGGGGCTTTGGAAGTACATCGCTATTGATTAAAACTTTTTCTAACACTGCAAGGATGGAGATGACAAGAAGTGTGATAGGTGAAGCCGGACTGTGAAGTGATGAGTAAGGGGTGAGGAGGTATGTGTTAACAAGAAATTTACTAGTAACCAGTGGTGATTTCTAGAGTAGCTACTAGGCCATTGCTAGGTGTCTGATAGGATCAGTGGTTTCTTTTTAATAAAAAATAAATAAAAGTAAAGAAAAGAAAAAAATTGTTATGAAGTGATAAAGAGTGAAGTGACCATGGCTGGTGTAAGAGGTTCACGCTGCCATAATTATATTTCTCATAATACTGAATTTCTCTGAAGAAGGAAATCAGTCATGGGGACTGCAAAGGTGAATGGGGTGGTAGCTCCCTGGAGAGTGAAGCCCAACAGTGGCCATCCTACCAGAACGTAAGTGTCACTATCGCCGCAAGGTATGGCAACCCCACATATCCAAACAAACACAGTGGCACACAGCTTTTATAGTGGCGCTATTAAGTGGTGATATCCATACTAATCCAGGACCTCAATCTATGGTACACATGCAAAACAGATATAAATCAAGGTGATAATGTCGGTCTAGTAGCTAGGAATGATAACCTACACTCCATATGCAATGCACAAATAGAACCATTTTTAATATCTCAGACCCCACCAGACATATGTATAAACTGTACTAAGGTACGAAAGAATAACAGTAAACATACCGTATGTAAAATATGTAAGGGTTGGGTGCATAGTGGATGTGTGTTTGATTATGGTAATGGTGTCAGATTTCATTTTGTTTGAAACAAATGCACTTTGGCACAGTTACCCTTTAGCAATGATGACATTGATTTACCTATTTTTAATGCTAATGACCCCTTGCCATTTACTGATGATTATGATTGTCTTAGGAAAACAGGCCTTCACTTTATTCATGTCAACGAAAGATCACTTCTTCCAAAACTGGCAGAGATTAGGATTCTAGCTAACAGAACTAGAGCGGCAGTTATATACATCTCGGAATCCTGGTTGGATGATACGGTGACTGATGACAAGGTCAAAATAGAAGGTTACAATATAAAATGCTTAGATAGGAATAGAAAGGTGGTGGGGTATGTGCCTACATAAGGAACGACTTAGCCTATAATCCAAGACCTGATTTAAATAACAATAAACTGGAGATCCTATGGTTTGAAGTGTTGCTTCCCAAGACCAAACCCATCTTAGTAGGAACTAGTTATCGCCCTCCCACCCATGACCAGTTCTTAGAGGACTTTTCGAGAGTCTTGTCCGGACTTGATAACAATGTGGAGACAGTAATACTGGGAGACTTCAACAGCAAAATAACGGGCTATGTAAAAGGTATAAGCAAATTCTGGATTTGAATAGTTACACTCAACTAATTAATACACCAACCGGATCACACAGTTCTCAGCCACCTAATTGACCACATACTTTGCAACCGCCCTGAGAACATTAGTCAGTCAGGCGTCATTACCACAGGTCTTAGTGATCATTTCATCATTTACTGTACTAGGAAAATCACTAGGGAACGGATAGGCCTACACAGGACAATAAAATTTAGGTCAACTAGAAACTACAATAAAGAAACACTGGTAAATATGCTACACAATTGTGACTGGTCAGTGATAATAAGTTGCACGGACGTAAATGATGCCTGGGAAAAATTCAAAACAATGTTCACTGCATCATTGATAATATTGCACCAGTTAAAGAGGTTAGGATTAACGAAGAACTGAACCCTGGATGACTACTGAGATATTAGATAATATGAAATTCAGAGACCAGTTGACAAAAAGATTTAAGGCAAATAGACAGGATATTGCAGCACTAAATGAATTCCAAGGGTGAGGAACAGAGTGCAGAGGCTAATAAAGGCGCAAAGGCTAGGCGCTTTTGCTCAAAAATCGAAGAGTACAAGAATAACCCTAGAAACCTCTGGGAACAACTAAAACAGTTGGGGTATAGCCATAAACCTGTAGATAGATCTAACATAGTACTAAATGTTGATAACGGGTATGCCACGAAACAACTAAAGTGGGAAATTGTTTTAATTCATACTACACAATTGTCACATCAACACTAGTAAGTAAGCTACGAGCTACATCAAATACCTTTAATACAGACTCTGATAAGTTTAAAACATACTATATCAATAAAAGGGTAACTCCAAACAGTTGTCAACTAGTAAAAAAGAACTAAGCAGGTTAAACCCAACTAAGAGCACCAGCCCTGATAACATCCCGTCTAAGTTCCTAAAAGATGGTGCCTCTGAACTGGCAATCCCCATTGCTCACATAATAAATCTGTCCATCACCACTAATACAGTACCAGAGGGGTTCAAGGAGGCCAGAGTTACTCCTGTCTTCAAGAAAAATAGTAGGTCTGATGTCAGCAACTATAGGCCTGTTAGTATACTCAGTGTAATATCCCAAATTCTAGAGAGGGTGGTGTACTGTCAAGTAGTGAAGTATCTTAATGACAACAACATTCTTCATAGTTACCAATCAGGCTTTAGGAGCTCTTACTCAACCGACACCTCCTAATTAATCTGATGGATTACATGAGAACTGAAATGTCTATAGGGAACCTCATAGGAATGGTAACTTTAGACTTGCAAAAGGCCTTCGATACTGTCATACAATATATTATGTAAGAAACTTCAAGCTATCTGCATAGGTTCCACAGATTGGTTTAAGTCCTATCTTAGCAACAGGAAACAAATTGTCAAAATCAACAAAACAGAATAAGAACCACTGCCGATAGCATGTGGAGTTCCCCAAGGTAGTATTCTGGGTCCTTATTATTCCTGTAAATAACAAAAAGGCACAATACCGTGACTGGAACAATACACACACAACCGCACATATAAAAGGGAGGAGCTTACGACGACGTTTCGCCCGACTTGGACCATTTACAAAGTCACACTAACACACAGAGACGGAGGAAGGGGTATTTATAGGCAGGCAGACAGGGGAGGGTACAAGAGGTGGGAAATAATGGAGTAAGTAGTGGAAGTGGTAGTAGTAGTAATAGTTGTAGTGGAGACAGTCATATTCTAGGAAGGGAGCACTGCAATGAGGCTAGCGGCCCGCAAGGGTGGGAGAGAACACAGAGGGAGGAAGAGCGAATAAAATGAAGGACAAAATACAAGGCAAAAAAAAAAGAAAGAAAGGAAAACCCATAGGAGAAAAAAAAGGAAGAAAGAGATGAAGGGAAGGAATCAGGTTAAGTCATGGGTGTTCTGAAGTTTAGAGCATTTAACAATGTAATGAGAGAGGAAATGCTCAAACTTCCAGAACACCGTGACAACCTGATCCTTCCCCTTCTCTTCCACTATGGGTTTCCTTTCTTTGCTTGTTTTCCTTTATTGTCCTCTCCCTCTGTGTCTCGTCCTGCGAGCAGTCTCCTATATGACTGTCTCCACTACTGCTACTACTACCATTTCCACTACAGTCATCCCTCGGTTTCGGTTTTAATCCGTTCCAGATGGATCGGCTAAAACCAAAATCAGAAAACCAAAACTATTTTCCCCATAAGAAATAATGGAAATTCAATTAATCCGTTTCAGAAACCCAGAAATTTGGAAAAAAAAATTTGGGGGGCCTTAAAGATAGATTTACATGCACAAATGAATTAAATGAATGTGGCACTTACCCTTACTGAAGACTGATGTTGTTGGATGGAAGAGAATAGGAGGAGAGGGTAGAAACCTAATTTTGGAAGGGAATCCCCCTCCATAAGGACTCTAGGTACCAAGTCCTCATCTGGGGTCACTTCCTTCTTTGTCTTTTAATCCTACTAGGACCAGCTTGTGATTCACTGCACACCTGTGGCACTAAATATCTCTCAGAGAGCTCTGTATCTGGCGGCTCTTTAAAATGTCCCTAAAATGGGACATGGAATTGTCATTGTAAAAGTAGCCAGCACGGTTGCAACATCTTTGTCAGGGTGATGTTCCTCCACAAATGATTGCACCCTACTCCACATTGCACAAATCTCCTTAATCTCTGAAGAAGGCACCTTACATCTTTCTTCCTCCACTGAAGCAATTTCCTCAGATCTGTTTTGTTGTTTTGCAGCTCAAGCTCTTGCAGCTCTTCAGTGGTTAGATCTTCATTGTGGTCCTCCACCAACTCTTCCACATCCTCTCCATTCACATCCAACCCCATAGAAGTCCCCAATTCCACAATACTTTCCACAACTTCCATAGGGTCATCAGGTTAGCTTCAAACCCTTCAAAATCCCTCTCTTGTACACAATCTGGCCACAACTTTCTCAAGCAGAGTTCATCGTCCTGGAGGTCCTCCCTGCCAAGCTTTATCTATAAGGCCTATGCAATGGAAGATATCAAATGACCCTTCCAGAACTCTTTTAGGGTCAATCTAGTGTCTGAGGTTACATCAAAGCACCTTTGAAACATTGCTTTGGTGTACAGTTTTTAAAGTTTGCAATGACCTGCTGGTCCATGGGCTGGAGGAGAGGAGTGGTGTTAGGAGGCAGAACTTCACTTTTTCAAATCTGAATTCCTTAGGCATTTGGTCTTCCAAGTCTTGAGGATGACCAGGAGCATTGTCCATTACCAGGAGGCACTTAAGTGGCAATTTATTCTCCAATAGATATTTCTTCACACTGGGGCCAAACACTTGATTAAACCATTCCAGGAAAATTTCCCTAGTGACCCATGCCTTAGCATTAGACTTCCAAAACACACACAATTTACCTTTGTCAACACTGTATTTGCTGAACACTCTGGGATTTTCAGAGTGATACACAGTAAAGGCTTCACTTTTAAATCCCACTAGCGTTCCCACATAACATAAGAGTTAGCCTGTCTTTCATAGGCTTGTGTCCTGACATTGCCTTTTCCTCCTGCATGATGTAGGTCCTCCTTGGCATTTTCTTCCAAAAGAGGCCTGTTTCGTCACAATTAAACACTTGTTGGGGTTTAAATTCTTCTGCCTCTACATATTCTTTAAACTCACGCACAAATTTTTCAGCCCCATCTTTATCTGAACTGGCACCCTCACCATGCCTTACAACACTGTGTATGCCAGTTCGCTTCTTGAAGTTTCGAACCAGCCTTTGCTGGCCTTAAATTCATCAACCTCAACACTGGTTCCAGGCATTTTCTTTACAGATCGGCATGCAACAGCCTTGCTTTTCACATATGATGGATTGCAACACTATCACCCGCTAGCAGTTTTTGGTTTATCACACCAATAACAATTTCTCCATATTTTCCATTGTTTGTGATCTCTGTTTCGTTATCGTATTCACCCCTTTCGCAACATTAGCTTCCGTGATTTCCTTTCTCTTTGCCACAATGGAACTGATGGTTGATGGGTTTTCTTGTATATCCTGGCGAGCTCAGCAATACGTACACCACTATCATATTTTTCTATTATTTCTTTCTTCAGTTCTATGGTGTTCCTCACTTTCTTTACCAAAGAACTGGCACTAGGAGCTTTCTTTGGGCCCATGGTAGCTTATTTAGTAGTCACACACAATAATCAAGGGCCAAAAACAATGAATTGTTAATAAATGTTTTGTATAAACTCCTGGGGTGATGTTCACTCAAGCATAAACAATGCTAGACTGCGTGACAATGTGCGTGGGAGGTGCATGGGTGGCGGGCCTACGGCCTTTGTATGTGCGCGGCACTAGTGGACAGGTCCCATACGGTCGGCGAAAACTAAAACAATCGGCAAAAACTAAGACAAATTTTCCCTGAAAAAAGTCGGCGAAAACCAAAATCGGCGAAAACTGGGACAAGCGAAAACCAAGGGATGACTGTACTTACTCCATTATTTTCCCACTCTCTTGTACCCTCCCTGTCTGCCTGCCTATAAATACCCCTTCCTCCGTCTCTGTGTGTTAGTGTGACTTTGTAAATGGTCCAAGTCGGGCCGAAACGTCGTCATAAGCTCCTCCCTTTTATATGTGCGGGTTGTGTGTGTATTATTATTCCTGTGTTATGTAAATGATATGCCCATCAGTGTCAAGTGCAAACTCCTACTATATGTAGATGACAGTGCTCTGTTAGTATCAGGTAAAGACCCACAAGATATAGCTAATGTATTAACACTGGAACTAGAGTCCTGCAGCGAATGGTTAGTTGACAACAAGTTATCATTACACCTCGGGACGAAATATAAACTGAGCAGGGTAAATAATTTTAATGTCCGATGTAATGGGGAATCCATCACTTCAGTTTCCTCAGTAAAATATCTGGGAATCCTTTGACCCATGCATATCAAGAGAATTGATAGGGAACAGTGTAGTAAAGAAAGCGAATGCCAGACTGCAGTTCCTCTACAGACAAGCACAGTGTTTACCTACTGAGGCTCGTAGGACCCTATGTCTTGCCCTTATACAATGTCATATTGACTGCGCTTGCTCTTCATAGTACAGTCGACCCCCGCTATTCGAACGGCTCGGCAGTCGAAAAAATCGTCATTAGAACAAGAAAATGGATATCGTCATGCGAACAAAATATCACGATTCGAACAAGTGTGTCCATCACCTGTCCGCCCAGGCGCTTGGAGACCAGTCCCTCGTTGTTTACAGTCGAGAGAACAATACCCTGCACGCTCATCCAGACATTTCACATTAATTATAATTGTTTGGAGTTTGTTCATTAAGTGTGAGGCAGTGGTAGAGGCAGTGGTGAGAGGCAGTGGTGGTTGAGGCAGTGATGGTTGAGGCAGTGGTGAGAGGCAGTGGTGGTAGAGGCAGTGGTGGTAGAGGCAGTGGTGAGAGGCAGTGGTGGTTGAGGCAGTGGTGGTTGAGGCAGTGGTGGTTGAGGAAGTGGTGGTTGAGGCAGTGGTGGTTGAGGCAGTGGTGGTTGAGGCAGTGGTGGTTGAGGCAGTGGTGAGAGGCAGTGGTGAGAGGCAGTGGTGAGAGGCAGTGGTGGTAGAGGCAGTGGTGGTAGAGGCAGTGGTGGTAGAGGCAGTGGTGAGAGGCAGTGGTGAGAGGCAGTGGTGGTAGAGGCAGTGGTGGTAGAGGCAGTGGTGAGAGGCAGTGGTGGTAGAGGCAGTGGTGGTAGAGGCAGTGGTGGTAGAGGCAGTGGTGGTAGAGGCAGTGGTGGTAGAGGCAGTGGTGGTAGAGGCAGTTGTGAGAGGCAGTGGTGGTTGAGGCAGTGGTGGTAGAGGCAGTGGTGGTAGAGGCAGTGGTGGTAGAGGCAGTGGTGGTAGAGGCAGTGTTGGTAGAGGCAGTGGTGGTAGAGGCAGTGGTGAGAGGCAGTGGTGGTAGAGGCAGTGGTGGTTGAGGCAGTGGTGGTAGAGGCAGTGGTGAGAGGCAGTGGTAGAGGCAGTGGTGAGAGGCAGTGGTAGAGGCAGTGGTAAGTAAACAAGATTAAATGAAGGTTTGGGAGGGAGTTTTGTAAACAAACCAGTTGTTGTTGTTGCTGTTACCAGCCTGACACGTACGATTTCTGTTCACTACTTGAAGATGACTGGAAGTGATCTGATGCAGATAGCATTACAAACTCCGTTTTCTCTTATACTAACACGTCTGAAGGAGGAAAGAATGGGAAGATGTTTTCACAGCTGTAGCGAGAATGCTCACCACCACCATCCTTCCCAGCCACCACATTCGTAATGACATACATATTTTATTCATTCTAGAGTGTATATCAGGTTTTTATGTTATTTATATTGTTTATTATGTCATATTAGATGAATTGTGATAAATAAATAAGCTGTCGAGTTGATAATAGCTTCACAGTGAAGTATACTATTTTGTCATGCCTCCTGACAGCAGGAACGGATTAATTGTATTTCCATTATTTCTTATGGGAAAAATTAAATCGCCTTTCAAACATTTCACGTTAAGAACAAGCTCCTGGAGCGGATTAAATTCGAATGGCGAGGTCCACTGTACTCTGGCTGGCCAGCCAGCCTGCCGACATCACTTTCCACTTAAAAGGGGAGTGTTAATATGACATGACATCAGTGAATCCTTGGTGTTTGACGCAGTGTTTGCTCTAGCTGGCGCTCAATTTAATTGGTGCTCCCACAAGGTACTAAGTGGTCCCAGATTTTTAATATGGCGCACACCGAGTGTTAGGACCCATTCTATGCTGACCAGGCATCTCAGGCCAATCATGCCAAATTTGGAGGCATGAAAAATAAAGCATAAATATACGTTTGGGGCAGTAGTGGTAAGAACGTATATATACGTTTGGACCGTTTAAGGGTTAAAGGTATTTGATGCAGCTGGTAGCTTACTTACTAGTGTTGATGCGACAGTTGTGTAGTATGAATTAAAACAATTAGCCACTTTAGTTGTTTTGTGGTATACCTCGTTATCAACATTTAGAACTATGTTAGATCTATCTACGGGTTTATGGCTATACCCCAACTGTTTTAGTTGTTGCCAGAGCTTTCTAGGGTTATTCTTGTACTCTTTGATTTTTGAGCAATAGTGCCTTGCCTTTGCGCCTTTTATAACATCTGCACTCTGTTCCTCACCCTTTGGAATTCATTTAGTGCTGCAATATCCTGTCTGTTTGCCTTAAATCTTTTTATCAACTGGTCTCTGAATTTCATATTATCTAATATCTCAGTAGTCATCAAGGGTTCAGTTCTTCGTTTAATCCTAACCTCTTTAACTGGTGCAATATTATCAAGGATGGCAGTGAACATTGTTTTGAATTTTTCCAAGGCATCATTTACATCTGTGCAACTTGTTATCACTGACTAGTCGCAATTGTGTAGCATATTTACCAGTGTTTCTTTCCTGTAGTTTCTAGTTGACCTAACTTTTACTGTCTTGTGTAGGCCTATCCATTCCCTAGTAATTTTCCTGGTACAGTAAATGATGAAATGATCACTAAGGCCTGTGGTAATGACCCCTGACTGACTAATGTTCTCAGAGCAGTTACAACGTATGTGGTCAATTGGGGTGGCTGAGAACTGTGTGATCAGGGTTGGTGTATTAATTAGTTGTGTGTAACTATTTAAACCCAGAATTTGCTTATATCTTTTAAATAGCCCGTTATTTTGCTGTTGAAAACAGATGTTGAAGTCTCCTAGTATTACTGTCTCGTCACTGTTATCAAGTCCTGACAAGACTCTCGAAAAATCCTCTAAGAACTGGTCATGGGTGAGAGGGTGATAACTAGTTCCTACTAAGATGGGTTTGGTCTTGGGAAGCAACACTTCAAACCATAGAATCTCCAGTTTATTGTCATTTAAATCAGGTCTTGGATTATAGGCTAAGTCGTTCCTTATGTAGGCACATACCCCACCACCTTTTCTTTTCCTATCTAAGCGTTTTATGTTGTAACCTTCTATTTTGACCTCATTGTCAGTCACCGTATCATCCAACCAGGATTCCGAAATGGATATAACTGCTGCTCTAGTTCTGTTAGCTAGAATCCTAATCTCTGCCAATTTTGGAGGAAGTGATCTTGCGTTGACATGAATAAAGTGAAGGCCTGTGTTACACCTGTCACAAGGTTGTTACTGTGTTGATGACCAGTGTTACACCTGTCACAAGGTTGTTACTGTGTTGATGACCAGTGTTACACCTGTCACAAGGTTCTTACGTTATAAAACAGACATAATCATCAATATATGGCAAGGGTTCATTAGCATTAAAAATAGGTAAATCAATGTCATCATTGCTAAAGGGTAACTGTGCCAAAGTGCATTTGTTACAAACAAAATGAAATCTGGCACAATTACCATAATTGAACACAGATCCATTATGCACCCATCCCTTACACATTTTACATACGGTAAGTTTACTGCTCTTCTTTCATACCTTAGTACAATGTATACATATGTCTGGTGGTGTCTGAGATACTAAGAATGGTTCTATTGTCTGTGCATTACATATAGAGTTAAGATTATCATTACTAGCAACTAGACCGTCATTATCACCATGGCTTATCTGTCTGTTTTGCACCTGTACCATAGATTGAGGTCCTGGATTAGTATGAATATCACCACTTAATAGCGCCACTATAAAAGCTGTGCGCCATTGTTTTGTTTTGGATATGTGGGGTTGCCAAACCTTGCGGCGATAGTGGCACTTACGTTTCTGGTATGATGGCCAATGTTGGTCTTTCACTTTCCAGGGAGCTATCACCTCATTCACCTTTTCCAGTCCCCTTGACTGATTTCCTTCTTCATAGAAATGCACAATAATGATGAATATCATTATGGCAGCCTGAACCCCTCTTATGCCAGCCATAGTTACTCTTCACTTTTTATCTCTTCCAACAAAAATTTATATTCTTTTCTTTACTTTTTACTTTTATTCCCTTTATCACTCACTCATTTACCCCTATCTCACCTATGGAATCTGTGCATGGGGTTCAGCAACAATAAATCACCTCAAACCATTAATAACTCAACAAAAGGGCTGCAGTCCGAATGATTACAAATTCCCATTCTAGACAACATACTCCACCAATATTAAAAAGTCTGACCTTACTCACTATACAAGACATCCATACTTTTTACAGTGTCTTTACATACATAAAACACTAAACTCAAATATTAACCCACAACTCAAAATTCTCATAACCAACCTTAACAGGACACATGAACATAATACAAGACACAGATCACTCTTCGATGTTCCCACGTCCACCTCACACTATGCAAAACGCAATGCAATTAAAGGCCCAAAATTTGGAATTTTTACCTATGATTACCAAAAAAACCCCGGTCTATACATCAATTCAAAACTCTGCTAAAAACCACCTACTCCCCCAAAAACTAAATACCCACTACTACATTACCTACAAAGTTAATAAACAAAACTAAATACCCACTACTTTACATTACCTACAAAGTTAATAAATAACTTTCAACAGCCTCAAAATAACATTATTTACTGTGTTACTACCTAGCCTCAAAACCCCTTACATAATTGCTCAAAAAAAAATAATTTATCAAACATAATCTAGTACAAATGTTGAAACTTATACCTCATAATGTATAAACCTGTAATATATCATAATGTATAAACCTGTTATAATTAATACAACCTAATCTAACTTTTGTTTCTACAGCATTATCAAATAAAAAATCCATTCTCATGTCCCCTTTTGTGCTCCTTGTAACTCATATAGTGACCATATAAACTGTTATTGCAACACAAATTATTGATTTGATTCCTTTAATCTGATTTAATAATTTTAATAATACAAATAATAAATTATTATGTTGACATATAAAACTGTAAATGACCCTAAATTATCAGACTATTATGTTTAAAAATGTCATGTTCAAATTAGATTCAAATTTCATAGCTTAAATACTTAACTATTTATACTTATATTAAACTGTTTACTATAATTCTTACCATTTAATTTTAAGTTAATTTTAAGTCTCCCCACAATGCTCTTTGGCATGTACACCTCTTGTAATCCCAAAACCCAGTGTAAATCTTTGTATCTTGTCACAATAAACTATTATTATTATTATTATTATTATTTGTGGAGCACCTAGGATAACCCAAAAAGTCAGTGACTTATTTCCATTAGGGTCCCTGTACCCTATGGTTCAATATACCATATGGTATAATGTACCATATGGTACCATTGTACCATTTGGTACCATTGTACCATATGATACCATTGTGTGATATGGTACCATTGTGTGATATGGTACCATTGTGTGATATGGTACCATTGTACCATATGGTACTATTTTACCATATGGTACCATTATATCATTTGGTACAATGTACCATATGGTTCAAAACCATAGAATTCCTCTTCAGATCCACTTCCATCAGTGTTAGAGCTACAACTTGGGAAGAGGAGAGTCCCAACCGGGAGTGAGAGCTTCCTTGACACCAGGCGTGATGAACAAAGCGTACCGAGATGGCGTTCCCACAATGCAGTGCGAGTGCCCCAATTTTTTGTTTACTGCACACACTGACCACGCAGACCCATTCTCTTAGATGTAGGCCTACGAGCCTTCTCGCGCCATATTTGAAGCCGCTAGAATTTTGGCATAGATCTACAGCTGAGACCCCGGCTTCAAAGCCGTTGATCTACGGGATGGTCCCTGAAGTGTTAAATAATGAACCTTGTATATGACCATGAATGTTCTGCCAACAATATTGTTTATTATGTAACATAAACCTTAAAACTTAATAACTTAAATCTGCTGGTGCCTAGCACTTTACACCTGCTGCTGCCTGAGCACTTTACACCTGCTGCTGCCTGACCACTTTTCACCTGCTGCTGCCTGGATTTCACCTGCTGCTGGGCACTTTAAACCCGCTTCTGCCTGGCACTTTACACCTGCTGCTGCCTGAGCACTTTCACCTGCTGCTGTCAGCACTTTAAACCCGCTGTTCTGAGCACTTTACACCTGCTGCTGCCCAAGCACTTTACACCTTCAGCTGCCTGGCATTTAAAACCTGCTGCTGTCTGAACACTTTACACCTCCTGCTGCCTGAGCACTTTAAATTGCTGCCGGCACTTTACACTTGCTGCCCGGCACTTTACACCCTGCCTGAGCCTTTTTACCCTGCTGCCTGAGCACGTTACACCTGCTGCTGCCTGAGCACCTAACACCAGCTGCTGCCGACCATTTAACACCTGCTGCTGGAGCCCTCCACTTGCTGCTCCCTGAGTGCCTAACCCTTCACACACTAACACCTGAGCCCCTAACATCACACACCCCCTGAGCACCTAACACCTAACAAGACACAGACGGAGATATGATCATGTCGGGAGCCTCGTCGTTTAATACATTATATTTCATGGCCAAACTTTTTATGTATCATCTAGCACATGAATGTTGTTTTTAAAAAGGAAGGTGTCACCACCTGTGTTAGAGAGCACAAACAGTTTTATTGTTGGGTTTAAAACCCACGGAGAACCAAAAAAGGTGTTGTTTTTGTTTTTTACAGGGCCCCCGACAGGTCGTCATGAGCCCGTCTTCCGGCCCCGGGAAAGGAAACCTTGACCAATGTGGAAGGATTCAAATTTTTATTTCATGTAATACAAGGTGGGGGTACTTATAGTTTACATTAAAGTTGATATTACAAGATGGCCAATATTCCTGGGTATCCCTAGGCTTTTCGGGCAGTCTTATGATAGGTCTTACTCAATAGCAAACAATGGATATACAGATTGTAAGGTTAGGTTTACAAAATTTAGGTACGGGAAATTTTAAACATTGAGAATTTAACAATTAGTATAAAAGTTAGCAATTATTTTATATTTAATGATAAAGGTATATATTGGCATAATATAGTTTCTATATTGGAGTATCTTAAAACTTATGACAAATTTAAGTATTATGGAAATATTGTTAGAATTTTGGTTAGAACTGTAAATTAAGGGGAATACAGATATCAATAATGTATTTTTGGTTAGTAATGTGAAAATTAAGGAGAATAAAGATATCAAAAGTGTTTTTTGGGCTGGGGATAGTGCAAGATAAAGTTTTTTTGTATTTAACCCCGGGTTTGGGGGCGTAAGGAGATAAGATGTTTTTTAACGGTGCTTTTAAAAATGGGGGTTGTGTCTGCATTTCTAGAGTTTTTAGGGGATTTCCCAGTTTTTGGGCCCTTTTGCGCATTGAATTTTTGTATAGATTTAGTCGGACAGGGAATGTCAAAGAGATTTTTTATGTCTGGTATTATGTCAGGGGCCCTGTCACAACTGTCAAGAAAGGTTTTAGCTCGGGGGTTTTTGGAATTAATGGTTCTATAAATGTAGATAGGGGTAGTAAGTTGAATTTGGACAGTGAGTAGGTTTAGGTCTTTGAAGAGTGGGGGTGCTCCTAGGTTGGATTGTGTGATAATTCTTCTGGGGTTTTTTGTTGATTTTTTTGGGGGGAAATTGTGGATCCCCATGCACAAATGGCATAGGGAGGTAGGGATAGATGAGGAGTAGTATAGTGGGGGGCTGATTGGGACAAAAACCGTATCTTAGAGAGGACCCCCACATTTTTGGGACACTTTTTTTTTTGTGTTGATATGGGTGCTGAATTTCAGGTGCTGTCAAGGTGACGGCCCAAGAATTTGCCCCGTTATGTCTAGCAATAGGTGTAGAGGATCTTAATGTTTAATTGTGGATCTCTTTTCTGTTGCCAAACATATTATAGTCTTTGTGTTAGTGTGTTTATTGGCAGTCACCCATTTGATATTTTTTTTAAATTCTGTTAACAATGGTATTAAGCGGGCAAGGTTTGTGTGGGAGAGCATGTTGTATCGTCAGAAAAGGGTTTTGGGTTTCAAGTTTTTGGGAAATTGGGAAGATCATTGATGTATAAGAGGAAGAGAGGGGACCAAGGACACTTCCGGACGCCGTTTCAGTGGTAGTGCTGGGGGATGTGCTTATATGATACTGGTACCCATTAGTGGGGGAGGATTTGAGGTATGTAGTGCATGACCTCTTATTTCCCTAGGGGGTTTGTGAGTAGGATGCCCTGGTTTACTGTGTCAAAAGCTTTTCCAAGTCAATAAAAAGTCCTAGTGGGTATTTTTATTTTCCAGTGCTTTTAAAGAGGTCAATCATTTTTTCTATTGCACGTTAGTGCTTTTTTTTTCCAAACCCAAAATTTGGGAGGGGGTTTAGTATGCTTTGTGCTTATAAAGAGTATAATTCTTTTGCAAAAAGTTTTCGAATATTTTGGGTAGCAATGGTGAGATAAGGGCCCATATTTTTATCTGTAGGGTCACCCCCTTTTGTATTGGTGTAACCCTTGCTGTTTTGAGTAGTGTTAAGGTGCTAGATTCTAATGATTTTTAAAAAATAAAGAAATAGGATATGAAAGGACATGAGCAGCTCGTTTGTATATTAAGGGTGGAACTTGAGACAGATGTCCTGATTTATTTTTTAAGGGCTTGATTACTAGACTTAGTGGGTTCTGTAGGGGCAAAAAAAAGAGGATGGGAAATTCCCATCTAGGTAATCACTTGCTCGGGGATTGGTATCTGGAATTTTCTGGGAAAATTTGATCCTATAGTTGGGAAAAAGGTATTTATCTTGTTTACTGTATCAATAGGCTGTAGTGGTGTTTCGTTTGTTTTAGTTAGGGCAATATCCCTATTTTTTTTAGTTTGTGGCCTAATCGGGGGTGTTTTCCAGGTCTTTTATATTTCCTCTTTTTTTCAGTGAATCTGCTGGGGTAGTTTAAATTTTTTTTTTTTTATTAGTTTGGTGAGAACTGATGAATGGTTTAACAAACTCCCTTTTGTATGAATCCCCTCTTTTTGCTTCTCATATTGATGTTTTTGAAGATTTTAGTAAGTTTTTAGTTAGCCAGGGGAGTTTCCGTTTTTTGAATCTGTTTCATTTTTATAGGACAATGTTTGTTTTATAGTCTTGTAATTTTTGAAAAGGGGTTTTGTCCACTCATCGATACCCCTTTGGGATTTGGGAATTCTATAGCCCAGTCAACTGTGTCTAGCCTTTTTGTAAAAATTGAAGTTGTCATGGAGTCGGAATGACTTTGGGGTATTCTAGGGGGTTTTCTAATGTTTGTTAAAGGAAGGTGGGGTAGTGGTCTGTGGTGCTGTCTGTTTTTATCCCCGATTTAAGGGGGGTAGGATATTGGTCCATATATGGTGATTATGGTTGCACCGTATGCTATCAAACTTTCCCCAACAAAGAGAAAAACACAATGAAAAAACCTGACTAATCACTTAAAAAAAACCGTTATGAATAATACATACTAAGCAACTATTTCTATAACATTTACATTATAATGACCACTAAAATGTAACTGCAATGCAACAAATTTGAAATTGTTATCTCACTCAATTAGCTGCATTTACAATTAATTGATATGTTAAACTTATTTAAACTTTATAACTTAGATCGCAATTATACTTATTTTATAAATTATCAACCATAATTTTTACCATGTAGTCTAGAATTAAGTAGTCCTAAGAATGCCCGCAATGCACAGCATATTGGGGGTTTTTGGCATGTACATCTCATTAATAACATTTTTGTTACATGTATCATTGTACCATGTCTCAATAAAGTATTATTATTATTATTATTATTATTATTATTATTAAGGAAGGTGTGTGCTCTAGAAAAAAACAGAATGCAGATGTTATAATCAACAAGCACTGTAAATTTTGATTGCCCCGTTCCCGCACCCACCACTCACTTCTTCCCTCAGCACCCCTTCCACCCCAGCCTCCCCTCTCCCCCCAACCCCCCTCCTTACCACACAACGTTTCACAAATACACAACAATCTCCTTTCCACCATATTAAACCCAAACCTCCTGAAATTACCCTTTTCCTAACTATCTCCTTTCTGAGCAATAAGAACATAAGAAAGGAGGAACACTAACAGGCCTACTGGCCCATACAGGCAGGTCCATGTCAAAACCAACCCACCAAAAAAAATATTTGCCCACCCCACCCCCAGCGGCACCCAACAACCTTCAAAACCCCTCAAGCCCAAACCCCCCAAGCCCCGCCAAATCTAACCCTTTTTCATAAGAACAGAAGGAAGTAAACTGCAGCACCCAAAGGCCCCAAATAGGGAGGTCCCCTCAAACCCCAAACCAATCCCCCAAACAAAAAACCCTTTTCCAACCCCTTTACTCCATCTATGGAACAAGCTCCGATAATCAGGGGACTACCAAAGAGCGAACTGAAGGAGCTGAAGCACCCGGGGCCATCACCAGGGGACTGAAGGAGCCCGGACCCGGTCCATCACCAGGGCACTGAAGGAGCCGGGAAACACCTGGGCCATCACCAGGGCACTGAAGGAGCCGAAGCCCCCGGGCCATCAAGGGCACTGAAAGGGGCCGAACGGTCCATCACCAGGGGACTGAAGGAGCAAACACCGGTCCATCACCAGGGCACAAGGAGCCAAGCACCCGGTCCATCACCAGGGCACTGAAGGAGCCAAACACCGGTCCATCACCAGGGGACTGAAGGGGAACACCTCGTCCATCACCAGGGCACTGAAGGAGCCGAAACACCCCGGGCCATCACCAGGGCACTGAAGGAGCCGAAGCACCCCGGTCCATCACCGGGACCTGAAGGAGCTGAAGCACCTGGTCGACACGTCCCTGTCAGAGCATCCAGAGCCCGTGGGCACGATTAATTAGTGATAAGTCAATCTGATTTCTCAGTGAGGACGTGTCTAGGGTTTCTGTGGACTGAATCATCTGTGGACTGGGGGAATGAAGAGAGTATCAACATGACAGTTTTCTGAAAAAATACATGCTGCCCCCAAAAACATTTATCCCATATAAAGAAATTAGATCGAATAAAAAGACCCAAAATGGATGAATAATAGGCTCAAATATCTTTTAGGGCAGAAGAAAGGAATTTATAGGTATCAAAAGAGGTGAGGGTCATCTTATGAATCAATATTGACATTAAAAGGGATTAAAAGGGGATAAGAAAAACTAAACGACTACAAATTAAAGTT
>WNWK01030298.1:0-23618 GCA_009830355.1 Cherax destructor
AGTGGACAATTAAGCACATAGTGTTCAAGACAGTGACCATATCCTGACCACATAATTTGCATTTAGTTTGATAATCATCTGTGTGTCTCCCAAACTGCCAGAAGTACTTGTAACCAAGCCTAAGCCTGGCCACTCAACATCAGTCAACGCATGGGAACTACTCGGATTAGCGCATGGGAACTCTATGGATTAGTGCATGGGAACTACTATGGCATACAAAGACTAATGCCAACAAGTCAAATGACCTTTTTCCTTTTTCCATAAGACGAGGTCATCAGAGTCTCGTCGAACTCAGACCAGCATCTCAGAACACCTATACCACGCAATCTTCTATAGTCGTATTTGGAGTCAACCTTGACTCCAAGTTGCGTATGAAACCACTCATCATTTCTAAGACAGATGTGGCGAGGATTGCACTTGGCTCTGTTCTGTTGTAGATTCACTGGTGTAATCGCCCAGCCCAGACCTTTTCAATGTGGTGGCCCAGCCTTGGCTCCCTGTCGAAGGAGTGTCTCAGACCAAGATGAGGAGGTACAAGTACCTCCTCATCTTCTGGGACCAGCTGTCCCCAGACCTCCTCTTCAAGGAGGGCTCCTTGCTGTGGTGAAGAGGCTCTTGGTCTGAGGAATTAGACCTTTTGGTCTTCTTCCTCAGGCACCGAATTACCCCCAATCCCCCTACCTTTTCCCATTTTCCCCATCCTCCCTTTTTCCCTTTCCTCCTCTTCCTCCTCATCCCTCCCTTATTTCCTTCCCATTTTTACCCTGGGAGCTTCCCTCCACAGGCATTCTAGTTCCTAAATAACAAAAAAGGCACAATACCGTGACTGGAACAATACACGCACAACCCGCACATATAAAAAGAGAGGAGCTTACGACGACGTTTTGGCCCGATTTGGACCATTTACAAAGTCGGGCGAAGCGATCATGTCTCCTTTGCGATGTCTTATCTAATTCTAGGTAGGGAAGGGTTCGTGGTCCATCCCATTCCGTTGAGGTCCTTGGCGGTGGTGTAGTTTGCCGTGGAATCTGGATCACCTGGGGATGTCCCGATCCCTCTCCGGTCTCCCGGGGTGTGGCCTTGGGTATCGGCGACTGGTGTATCTCTGGAGGCCACTGTCGGATTCCAGGGGTGGTGGCCAAGGCGGTATGCTTTGGTGGATATCCGGCGCCCTCTCTTTTGTCCGCCGAGGTGGCTCGGTGGATGTGAGGTTGCTATCCCAGGTTGCTGGTTTACTGGCATGAAGGGTAGGGTATGGCAGGGTTCCATGCAGCATCTCACTACTTGCGGTGTTGAGGTCCTCTTGGGCGTGGAGGGTTACACCCTTTCATTCCTCTGAGCTATTCCTTCACGTTCCCCCTTTTTTATTCTTTTTTTTATATTCTTTCTTTTTTTCTTAAAAATAAAAAAAGAAAGAAGTATAACCATGGCTGACCCAATCCATGAAACCCAATACCCCGGGCCCCTTCCTGATCCGCACCTAGTTCTGACCCTACCTCGTTAATGGACAACTCTTCAGACAACTCTAATACCCCTGTACCTCTTGCTGGTGCCGGTTCGTTACCGGGGTTCTGACTGGCCTTTATGACATATCTGACCTTCGCTTTTTTCTGACCTTGATTCTGGCTTCTCCCTCGACGGTGCAACAATTTTCGGATCGCTTGCCCATCACCCATCGGACCACCCCCGGTCCCACATCCAAACGACCAAGACCCTTACATGAGTTCAACACTTCCTTCTCGTTCATTTCAGAAACTTGACTAGCATCGCCTCCTTAAACCTTTGTTTCACACTACTCAATGGACAATGTTTTTACTCTAAGACCAACTTCTCCAACTACCTATCTTTCCGATCATAGTATTGTAAAGCTCTCCTACGCCATGTAGGTAAAGATATCTCATTTCACGCTCTCAAGAGCGGCACTCGCATCATCACGGTCCAGAATGCTGGCCAAGCTTGCGATCTTTCTCTTCTTACGACCATAGATACTAAATTCTTGTAGTGGTACTGTGATTTTGCCCCACACCATTGTCCAACGGAATTTCCAGACATGTGGTTATGACATTTTGGAGCAGCAGCTCCAAGAACTCCCAATCCTTAAAGTTGACACTTTTGTCCTCCCAATAAGCGAAGACGTTATCCTTGCAATGTCGCTCATTTAACGTTTAACTGCCGTGAACTCCCACCTTCGGTCTACATTGCAGATCAACGTTTACAAGTTCGAAAGGTGACCCCTACACCACAACAGTGTAGAAACTACTGGTGTTTTGGTCATCCAGCGAAATATTGCAGGTCCATGGCCGAATGCCCAGTCTGTGGTGCCGACGACCATGTCAGTCCTTCTTGTACTCTACCTCCCTCTTGCCTTAACTGTCATGAGGCATATCCATCGTACTCTCGCCATTGTCAGGTTTACCTGAATGAGCGGGAAATTCGTTGTCTCAAAGAAGCGGAAGGCTTCTCGTATGCTATGGCCATCTCTCATCTACGCCTTCAAGGGAGACTTCCCCGTATTTCCTATTCTCGCATTGCTAAACGTTGCCCCACTTCTGGGGTCCCAACTTCCTCGGCTTCCTCTGTGGTTACAACATCCTCAGTCACCCCGGTCTTGAATCCTTTTGATGTTCTTGGCTCCGAGGTCCCAACCTCGGCATCCCATACTGTCCACACTCTTTCCTCTACTCACTCACACAGTTCTGAGTCTACACGTCCTCGTCCTTCGCCTAAACCTCAGCGCCCCCCTTCTTCTCATAAGTCCGGCAAAAAATCCCTATTGCCGGGTTCTTCGTCTCCGACTAGTTCTGTAACATATGTGGAGGTTCATCCTCCTCCTCATACACTACCTTCATCCCCTGTCCCCTTCCAAGTCCCTTTGACAGTTTCCTCTTCCATCTCCTCGCCTTCTACTTTAGTACAGTCTATAGACTCCCCGATAGTTGCTCACTCTCCTTCCATTTCTAATGTCGTCCCACATTCTGCATCTTTGTCTTCTGAAACACTGGAAGCTATCACAGAATATATTTCCTTCACAACGCCCTCCTCCTCCTCTGATTACAGGTTTTTCGCTGCCTCCACACGTGGACTTTTCTAACCCTAGTCCATAGATTCCTCTCTCTTCGACTTATATCTTTCTCTCCATAAATCATGGCTTATTTGTGGTGGAATATCCGAGGCCTCAGGGGTAACTGGGGTGAACTTCAGGTGTTGCTCTCCCAGTTTTCCCCTGTTGGGGTCTGTTTGCAAGAACCCAAATTACAATCCACTGTTATCAGGCCCTTTTCAGGCTATGATTTGTTATATTCATCGGATCCTTTTTCCGATGGAACCTTTAACGAAAGTGCTCTTCTTATACACACTGGTGTTCCATACTGTCAGCTCTATGTTCCTTCTTCCTTACATTACACTGCAGTCCGTATCCACTTGAATAAGTGATATACACTCTGTTCTTTATATCTCTCCCCTTCGCAGGCATTGTCTATCCCAGATGTTGATTTTCTAGTTTCTTCCTTACCGCCACCCCTTCTGTTACTTGGCGATTTTAATGCACACCATTTTCTCTGGGAAGGGTCACACTGTGACTCCCATGGCATTCAGTTGGAGGCATTTCTTGCTTCTCTCCCCTCCATGTTTTAAATACGGGTACTCCTACCCATTTTGATCTTCGAACTCATTCTTTCTCCTGTATCGATCTCTCCATCTGCTCTTCCTCAACAGTCCTTGACTTCACCTGGTCTGTCCTCCCGGACTTACATGACAGCGATCATTTCGCAATCATCCTTAAGTCCCCTTCGTTTTTTCCACCTCCTCGTTGCCCACGCTGGCAATTTGACCGGGCGAAATGGGACCTTTACACACATCTTACTGCCTTTCATGAGGTTCCTTCCTCGTCCTCCATTGATGAGGTTTTACATCTCTTTTCGTCCTCCATCTTCACAGCGGCTTCACATTCTATTCCCCAAACCTCGAGCAAGCATTCTCAGAAGTGTGTGCCTTGGTGGTCTCCTGCTTGTGCTCGGGCAGTACGTTTGAAACACACTGCGTGGGGCAGGTATCAGTATAACAGAACCACAGAGAGACTCCTTGATTTTAAGCAGAAGAGAGCTATTGCTCGCTGTGTCATCCATGACGCTAAACGCACTTGCTGGCGAGATTACGTTTCTACTGTCACTTCGGCTTCCTCGATGAGTGCAGTCTGGAAGAAAGTGTGGAAATTAAGTGGTAAATTCTCCCCTGACCCGGCTCCTGTTCTTCAGGTTGCCAGTGTCGATATAGCACACCCTCTTGCCGTTGCCACTGAAATTGGTAATCATCTGGTCCGCATTTCTCAGGGGCTCCATCTATGCCCCTCGTTCCTTTCTTCTAAGTCTGCCAGCGAGTTAAAGCCCTTAGATTTTTCTTCTCTTAGAGAAGAATCTTATAATGTGCCTTTTACCCTTCAAGAACTGGAGACAACACTCTCTGCTTGCCGATCATCAGCAGCTGGGCCAGACGGTATACATATTCGTATGCTACAGCATTTACATCAGTCTGCTCTTACTGTCCTCTTACAACTCTTTAATCTTATATGGTTGCAAGGAGTTCTTCCCCAGCTATGGAAGTCTGCTATTGTTCTCCCTTTTCACAAACTGGATACTACGGGACGTGAAACCTCCCACTACCATCCCATCTCTCTTACCAGTGCGGTTTGCAAGGTGATGGAACGTCAAGTTAATAGACGTTTGATGTGGTATTTAGAGATGCACAATAGTCTCTTCCCTAGTCAATATGGCTTTCGTAAAGGCCGTTCTGCCATTGACCCTTTACTGCGCTTGGATACGTATATTCATAATGCCTTCCCTAATAACCACTCGGTTATCGCCATCTTTTTCAACCTTGAGAAGGCTTATGACACAACTTGGAGATTTAATATCTTGGCCCAGGCCCACTCCTTAGGCCTCCGAGGAAACCTACCATTCTTCCTTAAAGCCTTCTTAACTGACAGACATTTCCGTGTCTGGGTTAGTAATGAGCTTTCCCCGGAATTTGTCCAAGCTGAAGGTGTCCCTCAGGGTTGTGTTCTGAGCACAACACTCTTTCTCCTTGCTATAAATAATCTGGCATCTGTTCTCCCATCCAATATTTGGTCATCGCTCTATGTGGATGACTTTGCTATAGCTTCTGCAGGTGCTGACTGTCATCTCATTGCAGTTTCCCTCCAGCATGCCATCAACCGGGTTTCTGATTGGGCCACCACTCACGGGTTTAAATTTTCTAGTGGCAAAACTCATCAAATTACGTTTACTAGACGTTCAGTGGTCTTTGATCATCCATTGTACCTATACGGCTCACGTATTCCAGAACGTGATACAGTCAGGTTTCTCGGCCTCCTGTTTGACCATCGATTGTCCTGGAAACCTCATATTACCTCTCTTAAGGCAACTTGTCACAGCCGGCTGAACCTCCTTAAAACCCTTGCACATCTTTCATGGGGGGCTGATCGTAGAACTCTCCTTCGTCTACATTCAGCCCTAATTTTATCAAAACTCGATTATGGTGACCAGATATATTCAGCGGCCTCCCCTGCTACTCTTTCCATCTTTAATCCCATCCATCACCAGGGATTACGCTTATGCCTTGGTGCATTTCGTTCTTCCCTGGTTGAGAGCCTATATGTAGAAGCGAACATTCCATCCTTGTCCGATCGTCGTGATGCACATTGCATTCGCTATTATGTTCGCTCTCATGACCTCCGCAATCCTTCCATGTATAGGATTGTTACAGATGTTAGTAGACGCTCTTTATTTGTTCGTCGCCCTTGCTTCGTCCCTTTTCTCTTCGTCTACATTCACTCTTGTCTTCCCTTCAGCTACCACCTCTATATGTTCATGTGACATCTCCCTTTCCCCTACCCCCTTGGGAAGTTCCTGCTGTCCGTGTCTGTTCTATTCCTCTACCTTGCGCGAAAGCCCGCCTACCTACGGCGTACTAATAGATTGCTCATTGCTTTATAATTTGTTCATGAGTGCAACCATGTACAGACGTAAGTAAATTTACTTACATGATTCATTACCTTGTAACTAGTGAATTCATTACCATTGTACCTTGTTCAGCTATCAAAACTTTGGGGCCCAGTCTCTGGACCCTATATATACCTCTGTAATCTGCAAATACCTTTGTAACTTGTCATGATTGTGACCATCTGAGTTCATTACCTTTGTAACTTGCTCAGCTATCAAACTTTGAGGTCCAGTCCCTGGACCCAGTATGTACCTCTGTAATCTTTTGATTACCGCCCACAGGATGGGTATGGGGTGCATAATAAAGATATCAAACTAACTAACCTACGGCGGCTTTTCCCTCTTTTTTTTCTAGACCACTTCCGCTCTCATTCCCATGCCATCGCAGTATACACCGATGGTTCAAAGTCGTCTGACGGCGTCGGATTCGCAGCAGTGTTCCCGGACGGCGTTGTACTCACCTAATTGTACTCACCTAATTGTGGTTACAGGGGTCGAGACTCAGCTCCTGGCCCCGTCTCTTCGCTGTCCGCTACTGGGTCTCTGCTCTCCCTGCTCCATGAGCTTTATCATACCTCGTCTTAAAACTATGTATGGTACCTGCCTCCCCTATATCTTTCTCTAGACTATTCCACTTCCTGACTACTCTGTGGCTGAAGAAATGCTTCTTAACATCCCTTTGACTCATCTGAGTCTTCAGCTTCCAGTTGTGTCCCCTTGTTTCTGTGTTCCCTCTCTGGAACATCCTGTCACTGTCTACTTTGTCGATTCCCCGCAGTATTTTGTATGTCGTTATCATGTCTCCTCTGACCCTTCTTTCCTCCAGTGTTGTTAGTCCTATTTCCCTCAACCTTTCTTCATAGGACAGACCCCTGAGTTGTGGAACTAACCTTGTCGCAAACCTTTGCACTTTCTCTAGTTTCTTTACGTGCTTGACCAGATGTGGGTTCCAGACTGGTGCTGCATATTCTAGTATGGGCCTGACGTACACGGTGTACAGTGTCTTGAACGATTCCTTGTTAAGGTAACGGAACGCTAATCTTAGGTTTGCCAGTCGCCCATATGCTGCCGCAGTTATCTGGTTGATGTGTGCCTCCGGAGACGTGCTTGGCGTTATGCTCACCCCAAGGTCTTTCTCCTTTGCCGAGGTTTGTAGCCTTTGTCCGCCTAGCCTTTACTCTGTCAGCGGTCTTCTTTGCCCTTCTCCGATCTTCATGACTTTGCATTTGGTGGGATTTGTGCGAGGGCATCTATTACCCTCGGCTAGCATATTTACGACTGAATTGTATGCCATTCTTGTGGCACTTATCCGTATTGCATCTATGCCTGTATCACCATTTGTGGTCGTTTCAGACTCCCTTAGTGCTTTACAGGCTATCCGTAAAATTGATACACCTCACCCCCTAGTTCTTCGTATCCAACTTTGGTTATGCCGTATCTCTAGCAAGCACAAAGATATTGTTTTTTGTTGGGTCCCTGGTCATGTTGACGTACAGGGCAATGAACAGGCAGACACTGCTGCGCGGTCAGCAGTACATGACCTTCCAGTTTCATATAGAGGTGTTCCTTTTACGGACTATTTTGCGGTCATTGCTACCCACCTTTGCACCCGTTGGCAACAACGCTGGTCTGACCTGCTAAATAACAAACTTCATTCTATTAAACCGAGTATAGGTTTCTGGCCTTCTTCTTGTCACCAATGTCGAGGTTGGGAGACTACACTCTCCCGTCTTCGCATTGACCACACTCATCTTACGCACGGGTATCTCATGGAGAGGCTCCCTGCCCCTCTCTGTGAGCATTGTCAGGTTCCTGTGTCTGTTCGACATATTCTGTTGGACTGTCCACTTTATCAACGAGCGCGCAGAATTTACCTCCAACAGCGTCTTCGCTCTGCGGCCCTTTCTTTACCTTCCCTTCTTGCTGATGGACCCTCCTTTAATCCTGACACTCTCGTTGACTTTTTGATAGACACTGACTTACTACACAAACTCTGAAGATTATACCTTTAGCACCTCCCTCAGTCCCTTCTACCTCGATCTCTTGCTACCCTCTATCCCTGCACTATCCACTGTCCTGCTGCATTCCATACCCTACTAATCATCCATCTCCCTCTTACAACCCATTCTCCCTGCATCCTGCAATAACCTGTAGCGCTGTATGACCCCTGTGGTTTAGCGCTTCTATTTGATTATAATAATAATGTCCCCAGACCTAGCTCCATTCCCCACCCCCATGGCACCTTGGGCTGCCACAAACCCCGCCCACACTGGGCTCGAAGGGTGTGGCAGCTGCATAGCAGCAGACGATGTTAGGAGGTGCAAAGGCAGCAAGCACTACAAGATCCTTTTGGAGTCACACCCCAGCTTTGGACATTAAGCCCGATTGCTGGGAATGCTCAAGAATGCCTCTTGCTGTGTGTGTTGCTGATGCTACTACTACTACACTTGTCCACTGCACTCTCTCGGTTCTATAAGCTAAGAGGTGTACGTCCCACCATAAAACTCCACCTATATACTGCTTTTATCAGACCCCTTATCACTTACACTCCACTTGCTTTAACACTGACTGCTAAGGCTAATACACTACAGCTACAATGTATCCAGAACCGAGCATTGCGCTGGGTGATGGACGTGAAGTGGCAGGACTATGCCACGTGCGAGTTACTCCACCTCAGGCCTGGCATACCAGCTCTGAATGTGTTCTGGAAAACACTTAGTGATAGACTCGACAGACTTGAGACAAACCATGACTATTGGACTTTCCTGACGACACTATCAGACGCACTCAGTCTTGAAAACCTCTTCAGAACTCTTTACAATCATGTTCCTCCACCACTTTACACTTAACCTTCCCTAAGCCACTTTCTCTTGCTCTTTTTATGCACTTTTCTTTGCTCTTTTTGTTGCCTATATGTCAAAAAGCAACTACCATCCTTTGCTTTAAATTCTTAAATCTTTCCATCTTCTCTTTTTAAATACCGTAGCCGTGGAGGGGCGTCTCTGTGCAGTTCACTTGAAGAGCCCTTAGTGGGTCCTTACCTGTGAGTCGCTTTACATTTTTTTTTTTGCTCCAGAGAACTCAAAATTTGAACAAGCAATAGAACAAATTACTATCTCCCACTGCACTACTGAGAGACGAATTTCTGAAATTAGTTCTACAATCGTATGTTCAATGCAGAGTGATCTGAAAAGCTGCGTTGTTTTCAGCTTAGCATTGGATGAATCTACATACATTCAAGATATCCCTCAGCTGGCTATATTTGTTCGTTATGTTACAAACGATGGAAATGTAAAAGAAGAATTCTTAAACCTAATAAGCTTAAAGGGAACCACAAAAGGTATTAACATTTAAAAATGCACTTAAGAAAGCTTTATTAAATGCTCAACTACCTTTGCAAAAACTTAGTAGCATTGCCTAGTTGGGCAATTGAAACATGTCAACTATCCTAAATGTCTCTATCCATTGCTTCATCCATCTTGAGCACTTAGTAAGCAAACACTTCAAGTTCAGCAGTGTCATAAATTGCATTTTAGAAATTGTAAATATCATTCGAACAAGTGCAAAAACACACCATGAATTTAGAAATTTCATTGAACTGGAGCTTGAAGAAAAGCCACGTGACCTTTCATTCTAGGGTATTGTAAGACGGCTGTCAACTACCAGTCTTTTGAATATGGTTGTTGCTCTTTCTGAACCAATCATAAAAAGAAAGACCCACAACTAGAAGATCAAGAATGAGTACAGGATCTGATGTTATTTACAGATGTAATGCATCACTTCCAGTATTTAAATCTGGCATTTCAAGGAAGGGACAAAGTTATTACAGAACTTGCGCAATCACTTTTCAGTTTTCAGAATGAAATAAAGCTTTTTTTCAAAGAGATCTCCCCACAAGGAAGGTTCATTGACGTTGGGGATGCTGTATAACCCCTGTGGTTTAGCGCTTCTATTTGATTATAATAATAAAATAATAATCATTGAAGTTGGTGAGGGGCTCTTGATCTAGGGAATTGGATCTGTGCTCCAGTTCCCTGAATTAAGCCTGAATACCTTCCACCTTCCCCCCACAGGCGCTGCATAATCCTACGGATTTAGCGCTCCCCCTTGTTTATAATAATTCAAAGAGATCTGACAAAGAAATCTGACCACTTTCACAATCTTAAATTAAGAATAATTGCTTTTCCTGATGTTGAAATTTAAGACAGTAAATTAAAACAATACGAAGGAAACTTAGAAACACTTTATAATGATTTTGAGAAACTTAAAGAGTTAAAGCCGTTTTGAATTTCTTGCGAATCCTTTAGTGATTGATGTCATCAACGATGGATTTCATGTTGCACCTTTTGCCTCGGATGTTGCTTCAATAGAAACAGCTTATTAAGCTGCAGGAAGATATGGGTTTGAAGCTAGTACATAAAAGCTCGTCTCTAACTGACTTTTGAAAACAAATCCCAGAAGCAGAGTATCCCAATCTTCAGAAAACTGGCTTCCGACTACTCTGTTTTTGGGACAACTTACTGCTGTGAATCTCTTCTGTAATAAAATTTATCAAGTCAAAACATCGTGCTTTCCTTACTAACAGCCACCTCACTGAACTCCTTAGAACAGCTTTGACATCCTACCAGCCAGATTTTAAACAGTTAACTACAAAATAAAGATTCAATCAAAGTCTTTAACGAGCAGAGATTAAACATATTCTGCTTTGGTGAGTAGGACTACTGCTATATAGTTGTATTTTTTATTATTTATTAATACGATTTTAAAATATTTTCTGTGGCTCTTGAAATTTTTTTTTAGATTTTGCCACCGAAGTGGCTAGTTTATTGTGCACCCCATATCCATCCTGTGGACGGTAGCGCAAGAGCATATGGATACACAAAAGGCCTAGGCACTAGGCCCCAAAGGGGTTAACAATTGTACATTTGGGTTTATATCTACATTTCAATTATCTGTTACAAGCAAATTTAGGAAATTTGCTTAGTACAATTGGTATCTTATTTCATGAATAAGATATCTTGACATGTCACATAGGTTATTATACTGTCTATCTCTATATTCCTCAATAAGTGCACAATTAAGCACATAGTGTTCAAGACAGTGACCATATGCCTGATCACATAATTTGCATTTAGTTTGATGTGGCTCTGGTGGTCTGGTGGCTAAAGCTCTCGCTTCATACGGCGAGAGCCTGGGTTCGATTCCCAGCCAGGGCAGAAACATTAGGCGTGTTTCTTTACACCTGTTGTCTATGTTCCCCATCAGTAAAATGGGTACCTGGGTGTTAGTCGACTGGTGTGAGTCGCATCCTAGGACACTGACCTAATCTGCCCGAAATGCTCAGCATAACAAGGGACTTTCTATATAGTAGTATGTCACTGATGTCAGCTAGGCCTGTATACCATGTACATGTACTTGTAGTAAATAAAGATATTATTATTATTATCATCTGTGTCTCCCAAACTGTCAGAAGTACCTGTAGCCAAGCCTAAGCCTGGCCACTACAACATCAGTCAGTCTGTTCACATTGCAAGTTGCTCCATAAACATACTTATCTACGTTCATGTTATCATAGTGGGTTATAGATCTACTCAGGCTTCTAACTGCATTCCTATAGCTATCATTTTCATTATTTATTTCTCTCCTAATATTATTCCTAATGCTAGACACAGATATACCAAAGTTATATTCTACATTCTCCTTATGGGTGCTCTTCTTGGCTAACATATCAACTTTATCATGAAGGAGTAATCCAATGTGTGACGGAATCCATAGCAATTGTACATTAATTCCTTTGTCCCGGATTTTTGAGTATCTATACCTGGCTTCTCCAATGAGCATGCTGTTAGAGTCATTATATGAGTCAAGAGCCTTCAATGATGACATAGAATCAGTAATGATGATAGAGTCAAGCTCAGTGTCATAAGTTAGCTTTAGTGCCATTAGGATTGCAAACAATTCAGTTTGCAGTGTAGACGCCCAGTTGTTAATTTTTATGCCTAGTTCAAAAAAATTATTATTGTTCTTAACTAGGGAGGTGGCAACCAGAGCAGCGGCTCTTGAGCATTCAAAAATATATGGAAAGTATTGCATGTGGCTCTTCTTATCGAAGAACTTGCCCACCCCTGGTATATAGTATTCCAGCCTCTTCAACACACAAGCCAGGCATACCCTAACAGTTCACCACAGCTCATCTTTCACAAAAACTGTATTAAAACACTAAATTATGCTCATTAGCCACAACTCTGCCGCTACCTACATAATGCTTATCATTAAAGTATACCGGGTGAAAGGCACCTGGCATACTTTAAGGACGAAAGCAATACCTTACCCTGGTAGGATTTTTGGATGAGACAAAGTTATGCTGGCCTGGAACTCGCAGTAGGCCATCACAGGATTCCCAGTGTCTCGTGGCTGCATTATAAGTGCCTCCTAGGCTTGTGTGGTTGATGGTTTTATGTCCTTGGTCCTCCCTGTGCCTTGTGGACTTAAGTGCCGAGTTTGTTGGACATCTTTAGCTTTTGACAAATAAATGTGGACAGCAGTAATTTATTGATATGAGATTAGATTTAGATTTTGCCACCGAAGTGGCTAGTTTATTGTGCACCCCATATCCATCCTGTGGACGGTAGCGCAAGAGCATATGGATACACAAAAGGCCTAGGCACTAGGCCCCAAAGGGGTTAACAATTGTACATTTGGGTTTATATCTACATTTCAATTATCTGTTACAAGCAGGTATCTCATTTCATGAATAAGATATCTTGACATGTCACATAGGTTATTATATTGTCTATCTCTATATTGTTCAATAAGTGCACAATTAAGCACATAGTGTTCAAGACAGTGACCATATGCCTGATCACATAATTTGCATTTAGTTTGATCATCATCTATGTCTCCCAAACTGTCAGAAGTACCTGTAGCCAAGCCTAAGCCTGGCCACTACAACATCAATCAGTCTGTTCACATTGCAAGTTGCTCCACAAACATGCCCATCTATGCTCACATTATCATGAGCACAGATAGGCACGTTCATGGAAATTAGATTTGGATTTATATCTACAGTTCACTTATCTGTTACAAGCAAATTTAGGAAATTTGCTTAGAATAAGTGGTATCCTACCTTCACTAATAAGATATCTTGACATGTCACATAGGTTATTATACTGTCTATCTCTATATTCCTCAATAAGTGGACAATTCAGCACATAATGTTCAAGACAGTGACCATATGCCTGATCACATAATTTGCATTTAGTTTGATCATCATCTGTGTATCTCCCAAACTGCCAGAAGTACTTGTAGCCAAGCCGAAGCCTGGCCACTACAACATCAGTCAGTCTGTTCACATTGCAAGTTGCTCCATAAACATACTTATCTACATTCATGTTATCATAGTGGGTTATAGATCTACTCAGGCTTCTAACTGCATTCCTATAGCTATCATTTTCATTATTTATTTCTCTCCTAATATTATTCCTAATGCTAGACACAGATATACCAAAGTTATATTCTACATTCTCCTTATGGGTGCTCTTCTTGGCTAACATATCAACTTTATCATGAAGGAGTAATCCAATGTGTGACGGAATCCATAGCAAATGTACTTTAATTGATATGAGATGATTGCATAAATCATTGGATTATATAAGGCAAACCATCATATTAAGGAAAAAGAAGCCATTAATGTGAGCATTGTGAGGACTTGGTTGCATTTTTTTTTTTGTGGATAGTGTTGATGACATGCCGACATGCCTACACTAAAAGTATGTTCAGAATAACCTAGAGAAATGTCCCGACTATTCCTAACTGTAATAACATATTTAGAACTGCTCTGTTATTATTTGCCCAAATCTTTCATGCAGCCCAAGGACCCCAATGGAAATAAGTCACTGACTTTTTGAGCTTTCCTGGGTAATCTACTCATGTGCAGCTACCTGGAGTATACCTGGAGAGAATTCCAGGGGTCAACGCCCCCGCGGCCCGGTCTGTGACCAGGCCTCTTGTTGGACCAGAGCCTGATCAACCAGGCTGTTACTGCTGGCCGCACGCAGTCCAACGTACGAACCACAGCCCGGCTGATCAGGTACCGACTTGAGGTGCCTGTCCAGTGCCTGCTTGAAGACAGCCAGGGGCTTGTTGGTAATCCCCCTGATGTATGCTGGGAGGCAGTTGAACAATCTTGGGCCCCTCACACTTATTGTGTTGTCCCTCAACGTGCTAGTGGCACCCCTGCTCTTCATTGGGGGGATGTTACATCGCCTGCCGAGTCTTTTGCTTTCGTACGGAGTGATTTTTGTGTGCAAGTTTGGTACTAAGCCCTCGAGAATTTTCCATGTGTATATAATAATGTATCTCTCCGCCTGCGTTCTAGAGAGTACAGGTTTAGGAACTTCAAGCGTTCCCAGTAGTTGAGGTGGTTTATCGCACTTATGCGTGCGGTGAAGGTTCTCTGCACATTTTCAAGGTCAGCCATTTCACCCGCCTTGAAAGGTGCAGTTAATGTGCAGCAATATTCCAGCCTAGATAGAACAAGCGATCTGTAAAGTGTCAACATGGGCTTGGCATCCCTGGTTTTGAAGGTTCTCATTATCCATCCTGTCATTTTTCGAGCAGATGCAATTGCTACATTGTTATGGTCCTTGAAGGTGAGATCCTCTGACATGATCACTCCCAGGTCTTTGACATTAGTTTTTCGCTCTATTGTGTGGTTGGAATTAGTTTTGTACTCCGATGAGATTTTAATTTCTTCACGTTTTCACATGTGTGTATGTGTATGTGTGTATGTATATACATGTATGCGTGTGTATGTGTATATATGTATGTGTATATGTATATGTGTGTGTGTGACCCAACAATTAAAATTTGCACCAATAACTCATTACAGTTGTGGCTGGGTGTAGACTAATAGATTGCTCATTGCTTTATAATTTGTTCATGAGTGCAACCATGTACAGACGTAAGTAAATTTACTTACATGATTCATTACCTTGTAACTAGTGAATTAATTACCATTGTACCTTGTTCAGCTATCAAAACTTTGGGGCCCAGTCTCTGGACCCTATATATACCTCTGTAATCTGCAAATACCTTTGTAACTTGTCATGATTGTGACCATCTGAGTTCATTACCTTTGTAACTTGCTCAGCTATCAAACTTTGAGGTCCAGTCCCTGGACCCATTATGTACCTCTGTAATCTTTTGACTACCGCCCACAGGATGGGTATGGGGTGCATAATAAAGATATCAAACTAACTAAACACGTTTTCCGTATCTGAGTAATTGAAATTTCTCATCATTGAACTTCATATTGTTTTCTGCAGCCCATTTAAAGATTTGGTTTATGTCTGCTTGGAGTCTTGCAGTGTCTTCAACGGTGGACACTGTCATACAGATTCGGGTGTCATCTGCAAAGGAAGACACAGCACTGTGGCTTATATCCTCTACAGACAAGCACAGTGTCTATGTCTAGCCCTTATACAATGTCATATGGACTACGCTTGCTCTTCATGGTACTCTGCCTTGACAAAAAAACTGAAAGATAAGCTGCAAATCACCCAGAACAAAATGGTAAGATTCATCCTGGACCTGGGACCAAGAGAGCATGTAGGCCAGGATGAATTACAACAATTGGATATGCTGAATATTAAAGACAGAGTAAAACAACTTAAATTAAATCAAGTTTATAAAATTGCTCACAAACAGTGTCCAGAATATCTTGCTGCCAATTTTGTCAAGGCTGGGAACCAAAGCAGTCATAGTACTAGGGGGAGAGAGCACAACTTTGTAGTACCCACAGTCAGTGGCCAGGCTTCAAACACCTTTTATTGTACAGCAATAAAGGAATGGAACAGACTGCCTGCACATGTCAAAGGCAGTCATAGCATGAGCCAGTTCAAGAAGAGAACCAAAAGTACCTAATGAATGTAGCGACAGAAAGGGAGGAGAATGATTTTTTTTTTTTAGTTAACACACATGTATATGTAAATAACTCTTTTACCTTATTCCTAGTATACATATATCCTTTATAATATAATGACATATATATCCTACAATGTAAAAATTAAGTATAAAAAGGACCCCAATGGAAATAAGTCACTCTGTCTGACTTTTTTGGGTTATCCTAGGTTCTCTACACATATGCTGCTATGTATGATAATGTATGTAAATGTATTTGTGTATACCTGAATAAACTTACTTACTTACTTACTTACTAATCCCTGTCAATGTCTGATATGAGGATGAGGAATAGGATGGGAGCAAATACTGTGCCTTGTGGAACAGAACTTTTCACAGTAGCTGCCTCAGACTTTACTCTGTTGACTACTACTCTTTGTGTTCTACGTGTTAGGAAATTATAGATCCATCTACCAACTTTTCCTGTTATTCCTTTATCACGCATTTTGTGTGCTATTACACCATGGTCACACTTGTCAAAAAGGCTTTTGCAAAATCTGTGTATATAACATCTGCATTCTGTTTATCTTCTAGAGCATCCAGGACCTTGTCGTAGTGGTCCAGTAGTTGGGACAGACAGGAGCGGCCTGCTCTAAACCCATGCTGTCCTGGGTTGTGCAATTGATGGGTATCAAGATGGGTGGCGATCTTGCTTCTTAGAACCCTTTCAAAGATTTTTATGATATGGGACGTTAGCGCAATTGGTCTGTAGTTCTTTGCTATTGCTTTACTGCCCCCTTTGTGGAGCGGGGCTATGTCTGTTGTTTTTAGTAGCTGCGGGACGATCCCAGTGTCCATGCTCCCTCTCCATAGGATGTTAAAAGCATGTGATAGGGGCTTCTTGCAGTTCTTGATGAACACGGAGTTCCATGAGTCTGGGCCTGGAGCGGAGTGCATGGGCATGTCATTTATTGCCTTTTCAAAGTCATTTGGCGTAGTGATGATGTCAGAAAGGCAGGGTATTCCGGGGATCAACGCCCCCGCGGCCCGATCCACAACCAGGCCTCCTGGTGGATCAGGGCCTGATCAACCAGGCTGTTACTGCTGGCCGCACGTAGTCCAACGTACGAATCACAGTTAGTTAGTTTGATATCTTTATTATGCACCCCATACCCATCCTGTGGGCGGTAGTCAAAAGATTACAGAGGTACATAATGGGTCCAGGGACTGGACCCCAAAGTTTTGATAGCTGAGCAAGTTACAAAGGTAATGAACTCACAAGTTACAAAGGTAATGAACTCACAAGTTACAAAGGTAATGAACTCACAAGTTACAAAGATAATGAACTCACAAGTTACAAAGGTAATGAACTCACAAGTCACAAAGGAAACGAACTCACAAGTTACAAAGGTAATGAACTCACAAGTTACAAAGGTAATGAAACATGTAAGTAAATTTACTTACTTACGTTTATACATGGTTACAATCATGAATCACAGCCCCGCTGATCCTGCACCGACTTTAAATATCTGTCCAGATCCCTCTTGAAGGCAGCCAGGGGCCTATTTTTAATTCCCCTTATGCTTGGTGGGAGGCTGTTGAACAGTCTTGGGCCCCGGACACTTATGGTGTTTTCTCCTTGTATACCAATGGCGCCCCTACTTTTCATTGGGGGTATTTTGTATCGCCTGCCCAGTCTTTTACTTTCGTTGGGAGTGATTTCTGTGTGCAGATTCGGTACCATTCCTAGGATTTTCCAAGTGTAGATTATGATATATCTCTCTCGCCTGCGTTCCAGCGAGTACAAGTCAAGTGCTTCCAAGCGTTCCCAGTAGTTGAGGTGTTTGATGGAACTTATATGTAATAATAATAATAATAATATTTTTATTTCATTGCAAATTTACATCGAGATTTTGTAATTACAATTTTGAATTGAAGTGCAAAGAGAGCCACTATCATGCCATGGCATTATGGGCAGACTAAATCTAATGGCTTATAGATTACTTAATACTAGAGAAATTGATTAAGTTTGTTAGAGTTAAACATTAGCTTATGTTTATAGCAGATAATAAGTTTACTCAAATACACATGCAAATACAAATATCTATTTCTTCGCAATTTTACATAGAAGTGCAAGGAGAGCCACTGACATGCCATGGCATTAAGGGCAGTTTACTCTAATGGCTTATAGACTATGTACATAATATTGGAGAAATTGATTGAGTTTGACTTGTTTAAATATTGTTCAGATTACAATATGATGATATTACATTGGGCAAATTACAATATGGTGATACTACATTGTAACAAGTGTTTAGTAGGATGGTAGTTAATAGTAAAAATTGAAATTATCTTAAGGAAAATAACATTGAGCATTTTTGAAAGTAATTTACAGAATGCGTATTTAGTTTAGGGTGAGAAGGTGATAATATAATAGTAATATAATAGTAAAAATTGAAATTATCTTATAGGTAAATAACACTGAGCATTTTTGAAAGTATAATATAATAGAACATAATAGTAAAAATGGAAATTATCTTATAGGAAAATAACATTGAGTATTTTTTGAGTATGAGTATTTAATTAAGGGTGAGTAGGTGGTTTTTGAGAAGAGTCTTAAAATGATTTTCAGACAAGGTTATTTTAGTATTTACTGGTAATGAATTCCAGATTCTGGGGCCCTTTATGTGCATAGAATTTTTACATAGGTTGATATGGACACGGGGTACATCAAAAGTGATCTGTGCCTTGTGTTGTGGTCATGGGTCCTATTAAAGTTGGTGAGGAGAATTTTGAGCGGAGGGTTTATATTAGAGTGTAGAGTTCTATATATGTAGTAGGCACAAGAATAAGTGTGAATGTTTTTTATGGTGAGTAGTTTTAGGCTTTTGAATATTGGCGGAGTATGCTGTCTAGAGTGGGAATTTGTTATCATTCTGACTGCAGCCTTTTGCTGGGTTATGAGTGGTCTAAGGTGATTTACTGTTGTTGATCCCCATGCACAGATTCCATAGGTGAGATAAGGGTAGATGAGTGAGTGATATAATGCAAGGAGAGCTGACTGAGGCACATAGTAGCGTATCTTTGATAATATGCCTACTGTCTTTGAGATTTTTTTGGAAATTTGTTGTATGTGTGTTTGGAATTTTAGGCTACTGTCAATGTGGATTCCTATGAATTTTCCCTCTGTGAGTCTTGTGATGGGTGAACCATTGAGCATTAAGTTGAACATTTGTGGCTCTGTTTCCAAACTGTATGAAGTAGGTCTTGTCAGTATTGAGAGTTAGCTTATTAGTCGTCATCCATGTTGATATTTTCTGTAATTCGGCATTGACGGTGTTGGCTAGTATAACTGGATTTGGGTGAGAGAAGACATACGTTGTGTCATCTGCAAATAATATGGGTTTGAGTAGTTGTGATGCATTCGGTAGGTCATTGATGTAAATGAGGAATAGGAGTGGACCCAGGGCACTTCCTTGCGGGACTCCGACTGTAATTTGTTGTGTGGAAGAGTTCGCTCCATTTGTGTACACGTATTGGCTTTTGTTACTAAGGTATGACTTTAGGTAGTTGAGTGAGTGACCTCTTATACCATAGTGTGCTAATTTTTTGAGCAGTAAATCATGGTCGACTGTATCAAAAGCTTTGCGTAGATCAATGAAGATTCCCAGTGGGACTTCTTTCTTCTCAAATTACAATCTGAGGATATTACATTGCGACAAGTTGAAAGTGTTTTGTAAGATGATTATATCAATAGCAAATAACGAAATTATATTATGGGAAAATATTACTGAGCGTTGTTGAAAGTAGTTTACAGTATGAGTATTTAGTTTAGGGTTAGTAGGTGGTTTTTGATAAGCGTCTTAAATCATCTTCCAGTGGTCTGTCTCGCGTATCCCAATTCAATCAATCAACTTTATTTCTGATAATATTACAAAGTGGGGTTTACATATGTTATTTATACATTTTATGAATTATTTATTACAAGAATGCCAATAATATGCCTAGTTATGCCTAGGCATTTCAGGCATATGTATATATATGTGTGTGTGTGTATGTGTGTGTGTATATGTATGTACTCACCTAATTGTACTCACCTAATTGTGGTTGCAGGGGTCGAGACTCAGCTCCTGGCCCCGCCTCTTCGCTGTCTGCTACTGGGTCTCTGCTCTCCCTGCTCCATGAGCTTTATCATACCTTGTCTTAAAACTATGTATGGTTCCTGCCTCCACTATATCTTTCTCTAGTCCATTCCACTTCCTGACTACTCTGTGGCTGAAGAAATGTTTCCTGACATCCCTTTGACTCATCTGAGTCTTCAGCTTCCAGTTGTGTCCCCTTGTTTCTGTGTTCCCTCTCTGAAACAACCTGTTACTATCTACCTTGTCAATTCCCCGCAGTATTTTGTATGTCGTTATCATGTCTCCTCTGACCCTTCTTTCCTCCAGTGTTGTTAGTCCTATTTCCCTCAACCTTTCTTCATAAGACAGACCCCTGAGTTGTGGAACTAACCTTGTCGCAAACCTTTGCACTTTCTCTAGTTTCCTTACGTGCTTGACCAGGTGTGGGTTCCAGACTGGTGCTGCATATTCTAGTATGGGCCTGACGTACACGGTATACAGTGTCTTGAACGATTCCTTGTTAAGGTAACGGAACGCTAATCTAAGGTTTGCCAGACGCCCATATGCTGCCGCAGTTATCTGGTTGATGTGTGCCTCCGGAGACGTGCTAGGCGTTATACTCACTCCAAGGTCTTTCTCCTTTGCCGAGGTTTGTAGCCTTTGTCCGCCTAGCTTGTACTCTGTCAGCGGTCTTCTTTGCCCTTCTCCGATCCTCATGACTTTGCATTTGGAGGGATTGAATTCGAGAAGCCAACTGCTAGACCAGATGTCGAGCTGGTCCAGGTCTGTTTGCAGCCCTGCCTGGTCCTCTTCCGATGTGATTCTTCTCATTATTTTCACATCATCCGCGAATAGAGACACTTCTGAGTCTATCCCGTCCGTTATGTCATTTACATATACCAGGAATAACACTGGTCCTAGGACTGACCCCTGCGGTACACTGCTCGTCACAGGCGCCCACTGTGATACCTCACCACGCACCATGACCCGTTGTTGCCTCCCTTTGAGGTATTCCCTGATCCATTCCAGTGCCCTTCCTGTTATACCTGCTTGTTCTTCCAACTTCTTTACTAATCTCATGTGAGGAACTGTGTCGAAGGCCTTCCTGCAGTCCAGGAAAATGCAATCAACCCACCCTTCTCTCTCCTGCCTTACCTCTGTTACTTTATCATAGAACTCTAGGAGGTTTGTTACACAGGATTTGCCTTCCCGGAATCCATGCTGTCTGGTGTTTATTATCCTGTTCCGCTCAAGGTGTTCCACCATTCTTTTCCTGATGATTTTCTCCAGGACTTTGCACACTATACATGTAAGTGACACCGGTCTATAGTTTAGTGCCTCTTTTCTGTCTCCTTTTTAAAAATGGGGACTACGTTGGCCTTCTTCCATACCTCAGGTAGCTGCCCAGTTTCAAGGGATGTGTTGAATATTGTGGTAAGTGGCACACTCAGTACCTCAGCTCCTTCCCGAAGAACCCACGGGAGATATTGTCCGGACCCATCACCTTTGAGGTATCGAGGTCACTGAGTAACTGCTTCACTTCCTCCTCAGTTGTGTGTATGCCCTCTAGCACTTGGTACATCCCTTGTTGGTGACGAACCATGTCCTGTCTACCCAGCTGCCTTCCTTCCTCCATTGTGAATACTTCCTTAAACCTCAAGTTGAGCTCCTCACATACCTCTTGATCATTACTTGTGAGTTCCCCATCTTCTCTCCTCAGCCTTATCACCTGGTCCTTGACTGTTGTCTTCCTTCTGATGTGACTGAACATCAGTTTCGGTCGGACTTAACTTTCGATGCTATGTCGTTTTCGTACTGTTTCTGGGCCTCCCTCCGTACTTGTGCATACTCGTTTCTAGCTCTTCTACTAATCTCTTTGTTTACTTGGGTTCTTTGCCTTCTGTACCGTTTCCATTCTCTGATACTCTGATTCTTTGCCTCCCTGCACCTTTGGGTAAACCAGGGGCTCTTTCTGGCCTTCCCATTTAAACATTTGCCTCTGGGTATAAACCGTTCCTCTGCCTCCTTGCACTTTGCCCCTACGTATTCCATCATTTCATTTATTGTCAGTCCTTCCATTTCCCTTTCCCACTGGATGTCCTGCAGGAAATTCCTCAAGCCCGTGTAGTTTCCTCTTTTAAAGTCTGGTTTGTCTCTATCGGTACTGTTTCCCCTCTCCACCTGTAGCTCTACAATGTACTCAAAGCTAAGCACCATATAGTCACTGGCTCCCAGGGGGCTCTCGTGCGTTATGTCTTCAATATCTGAGCTGTTCATGGTGAATACAAGGTCCAGTCTGTGTATATGTATGTGTGTATATGTATGTGTGTGTGTGTGACCCAACAATTAAAATTTGCACCAATAACTCATTACAGTTGTGGCTGGGTGTAGACTAATAGATTGCTCATTGCTTTATAATTTGTTCATGAGTGCAACCATGTACAGATGTAAGTAAATTTACTTACATGATTCATTACCTTGTAACTAGTGAATTCATTACCATTGGAGTAGGATGCCGTTGTTTACTGTGTCGAAAGCTTTCCTTAGGTCAATAAAAAGTCCTAATGGATATTCCTTATTTTCCAGTGCTGTGTAAAGCAGGTCTATCATTTTTACGATTGCATCGTTAGTGCTTTTATTTTTCTTGAAGCCAAATTGGCAGGGGTTGAGTATGCTTTGTGTCGTTATAAACGGTAAGTTTGATATTGGCCTATAGTTGTTTACGTCTGTGGGGTCACCATCTTTGTGTATTGGTGTAACCCTAGCTGTTTCGAGTAGTGTCGGGAAAGTGCTAGTTTCTAGTGATTTGTTAAAAAGTAATGAAATAGCATGTGAAAGGACATGGGCGGCTCGCTTGTATAGTAAAGGTGGGACTTGAGACAGATTCCCTGATTTATTTTTAAGTGATTTGATTGTCATGGTGACTTCAGTGGGCTCAGTAGGTGCAAGATAGAAGGAGGATGGGAAATTCCCATCTAGGTAATCACTTGCTCGGGCGTTGGTATCTGAGATTTTACTGGCAAGATTTGATCCTATGGTTGAGAAGAAGTCATTTATCTTGTTTACTGTATCAATAGGCTGTAGTGGTGTTTTATTTGGTTTAGTTAGGACAATATCCCTAGTTTTTTCAGTTTGTGGGTGCCCAGAATCTGTTAGTGTTTTCCAGGTCTTTTTTATATCTCCTCTTGTTTCAGTGAATCCTAGTATACAATTTTTTGGTTTTTTTGTGATAAAAACACAGGCCTATTTCTACTTTTTTAACACAAAAAAACCCTGGGAAATTTGCAACAGAAGAAAATACATCTAATGACTGCTGCTGGGACGGGGATTGGGGGATACCCAGAAAAACTTTGCTACTGGCGACATATTTGGGGTTCCCCTGTAATCTGCATCACGAAAAAAATTTTTTAAGAGCGAGACCACCGCCGCTGGGCCATCGCCCCCCCTGTTTTTTTTTTATTGTTAGGGGGGAGGGGGGGGCCCAAGGTCCCGGGGGGTCTCCACAAGGAAAAAGGGAAAACCAATCTCCCCCTTTTAAAATATCAGGGGGAAATAACCCCCAAACGGGGGTTGGTTTTGGGGACGTGTTGGGGGGACCTTC